>VZTX01001931.1:9122-46482 GCA_013400915.1 Pardalotus punctatus | reverse complement strand
GGCTCCGGCCCCGCTCAGGCCCGGGCAGGGCGGGCGGGGCTCTGCCGGCAGCGGGGCTGCGCGGCGAGATAAGCGGAAAAGACGGGCAGGACACCCTGCCCTTCAGCTGCCCCCGCTGAGGCCGCGACAAAACAGCCGCCCAGGTGTCGCGTGGAAAGGGGAGGGTTTTCTCAAACATTTTAATGATTGATTAGTGTGTCAGCGCCCTTGAAGGTCCAAGTTAGCAGGTTACAGAGTAACAACCTCTATTAATTTAGAATGTTAAGGGGGTGGAAGGGAGCTTTAAGATCATCTAGTACCAAGCNAGCCGCCCAGGTGTCGCGTGGAAAGGGGAGGGTTTTCTCAAACATTTTAATGATTGATTAGTGTGTCAGCGCCCTTGAAGGTCCAAGTTAGCAGGTTACAGAGTAACAACCTCTATTAATTTAGAATGTTAAGGGGGTGGAAGGGAGCTTTAAGATCATCTAGTCCCAAGCCCTCTGCCACGGGCAGGGACATCTCCTGCTGGACAAGGTTGGTCAAGGCCTTATCCAAACTGGCCCTTGAACACAACCAGGGTTGGGACATCCAGGGCTTCCCTGGAAAACACGTTCCAGTGCCTCACCTCCCTCACAGTAATGAATTTCTTCCTAATACCTAATCTACATTGCCCCCTTGTCTTATCACTATAGTTCCTGATGAAGAATATGTTTCCAGCTTCCCTGTAAGCCCCCCTCCAGACGCCCAAAGGTTGCCATGAGGTCTCCATACAACTTCTTCAAGCTGAACAGCCCCAGCCTTCTCAGCCTGTCTTCATAAGGGAGGTGCTCCAGTCCTCTTATCAACTTAGTGCAGAGGAGACAACACACTTGAACTGTTCCATGTGCTTCTTATGTTGAAGGCCCCAGATCTCAAAGCAGTGTTCCATCTGGTATTGCCTGAGAGGGGAGTAAAGGGGCAGAGTCCCCTTCCTGGCCCTGACTGCTTTGGAATTAGCCTAGAATTCTGACATGTTAAGGTTCAAGGATTGCTGGTGAGAGTAGCTGACTGCAAAAATATATCAAAGCAGTATATTAATTCAAAGCAAAGCAATGTACTAAAAAGCTCTAATCCCTAACAAAAGTGAGTTCAAGGTAGTAACTTAGCACTCATAGAACACTGTTCTTATCCAATAGTCATCCCCATGGGGGCAAAGATAGGTTGAGCCTGTCAATTGATTCTAGAAGTTATGATGGAGTCTTTCCTAACTTCTCACCCATTTGAATTCACTTTTGTACCATTTTCTTATGTTTAGGTTGAGTTTGAGTGGCTCTAGTCATATGCCTCATGTTACCACCCCAGTGAGGGGTGGCTGTACCTTGGGAATGGATATCTCAGTACACATAACATGTCAGCCTAAGGAGAGGGATTTCACCATGGCTGCTGATTCAACAGGACATCTTCCTTTATCTGCCTTAGTCTTCAGCTGCTGTGCAGTTTATCAGCCACAAAGTACCACAAAATTCCATCCTCTGCAAGAGCCTGGCTCCAATATACTCCACTCCACCCTCCTTTAGTTGCCTTTAGCATACATAGTGAGTGGGAAGTCAGGTATGCAGACTATGGTCCATCCAGGCAGCAGCACCCGTATTTTCCTCTTTAATTTCCATTCTGTTATCTTTTTACCCTCACACATTTTCCCACACTAGGGAAAAACAGAGGCCTGTGAGTACATAGTCTCCCACCTAAAAAATACAGGCACAGATTGTGAATATTTATTGATGGTCACACAGGCAAGCATTTTAAAGTAACAGTTCACATGGCTATTCCACAGGAAGCTTTGGCTTAGCAGGCAAAACCCATGTGTAGAGTTATCCAGTTTGGACAAATCCCTGAGCAAAGTGCACAGGATCTGGAAACAGTGACTGCTATAATCCATCACAGACAGTGCATTGTGTCTGCCCTCCTGCTGACCAGGATCCTGCCATTTCCTCCAGGTTTATGCCTGTTTGGTGGTCAGGGCCCAGCTGCCCTTCTTGATCCCTGCCTTGTGTAGAGGCATCATGAGAGCTTGGAAGCTGCTGGGTGAGCTGCACTGCCATTCCCAAACTCCTGGTGGCTGCAGCAACTTGACTTGCAAGAAACCCCAATCGTCTTGGTACAGGGAGACTCATTCCATTACTTTATATTGAATGGTGGCTATGCCAGAAGGAAAACAAGTACCCATTTTTTGTTTCCACTGACAGCATCCTTAAATATGCTTGATAATACTTCAAATCCATGTCTATGAAGTCTAAGCACAAGAAACACATTCTGGTTTCATCACCTCACTTGCTTCAGGTCCCTGATTCCAGGCTTAGCAGTTCTGAAGAGCTTGGTAGTAAGCATGTAGTTGTGTTTTTTACATACAAAATTATGCTACGACTCTTAACTGAGGCACATGACTATTACCTCATATATAAAGACAGCAGGTGTATGAAGAAAGTTGCATTTTCTTTAGCTACAAAAAAACGTGTCTTCACACGCAGTTCATGTACCTTGAGCATGCATCTAAACTAAACCACTCCTACTCAAGAGTGGGGGAGTTTAAATGCACTACTGGGCTGAAGCTGAAGTCAGAAGAATTGGAGGGGGAAAGCTCATGTACGAATGCAACTAATTCCTCCTTCATCATTCACACTCTACCAGGCAGGCACAAAGAGCTTTATTTTCTCCTTCCTCAGGATGCTTCCAATCATCACTCCTTAGTCTCCTGTCTGCTGAATCAATTTCAGCATTGAGGACTGAGCATGGGATAGAACAATAGCTTTCCTCAGAGAAGAAAAAGGCTAAAAAGATAAATATTTAACTAGTTCAAGTGAATAACAAGAAATATTGATAATTTATTAGTATGGAAAAATACGCCAACAACTTTCCATGCTAGCAAATTCCCATTCTAAGCAGCTATTTCAAGCCCTGAAAACTTATTAGTGAAGATAATTTTTTATGTGGCTTCTGTAGTTCTTATAAAAATACAATGTTTATAAAAGAAATTGCCGTGTAATAAATAAATTTAAGTAAAAATCTTAACAGATGGGGAAACAATTTTAAATATAGCTATGAAACAAACCTCACCAAAACAATTACATTAGGGAAAATGGATGTGTGTGATCTAGTAGTTAAACAGCTAAATGAGATTGAATTAATTACCTGTTCATGACAGTTAACTGTGTTGCAAACCAGAAACAACTTCGCCTTTCTCAATTTCTCAGGACTGGTAACTTAAAATTCACAGCATAAAACATATTCCAACTTTGGAAACTTGAACATCAAAAGCATGTGAAATTCCTGTGAAATATGACAGCACTTTTTTCTAATTAAAAAGGCAGTATAAACAACTGTGTGTCCGCCCATATAATTTGAAGGACAGAGTTTGCACCTGGTTCAGAGGAGGTTTACACACACTTTGTTCCCACTAGCAAAATTGGAAGTAACTCTCAACAGAAAGCTAAATAAAGTACAAAGATAGTATGCTTGAAAATGAGTTCAGGGAAACACAGTAGAAATTATATGTGAAAGTAACATATCTAAAAGTTCAGAGATAGCTGGCTTCAGATGGATGAAAACCAAAACAGGAGCTAGGATCCTAGTTCCCAAAGACCACTTTGGCAATTCTAGCTTTCAACTTTCTTAAAAATAGATTGATAGGGCTGGAAAAAAAAAATGAACATGATAGTTCTAAATCCAGATAATTCTAGTAAGTTATCATTAATTCTACATTTATGTCAGGAATATTGAAAACTACAACCTCAGAAAAAAATACAGAAACTTAAGTCTGATTTTCACTTTTTTTTTAAAATTTATTTCAGATTCATAAATTAACAGTGGTTTCAATTTTAACATGTAACTAATTCTCTTCTGAACAAGATAGGATGGTACATTACCACCTCTGGAAGGACTTCAAGTAAAGCTCAAGTTCATACTACTAATGAATGTAAATTCATGACTGGTAAAAGGATTCTCTTCACATTCTATGAAAACGGACATGTATTTTTCCCCAGTTGCCAAATATAATACCTCTATTTCTTAAAGCATTTTTGTCTGTATCCCCAAGGCCTTGAAAAAGATTCTTAGCAGCAACAAAACAGGACTAACCTGTTTTTTAGTCTTCCTTGCTTTCTTCTTGAACACATGCACAGCAGCAAATGAACTCCCATAAAATAACAGAACAGAAAACAACCTCACAAAATCTCAATGGCACTGCTTGTCCAGAGATTGTTCTACATATGATGACTAGTGTCTATGTTTTCAGTTCTCTAGAGAAATAAAAAAGAATATAGCAGTCTACAAACATTTCAAACACTTACACAAGGATTCAGTAAACAATCAACATTAATAAATATCATTTGCTCCTTCAAAAAATTAATTTTTGAAGAAAATATAATTTATTTGGCTAGCACATAGTTGTAGTGCAGTTTAAAATGGTCAGGTGGAACAACAAAACCCTGAAAACAGTCCATTTTTAGTACCTGCCCTTTTCTAAATGATTTACCTAGTAAACAAATACAAAACATCATGGCTTTCTATTAAAATGCTCAAACAATCTATTTAAGAGCAGGGGTCCATATTAAAATCCACAGTTGCTTGTACTAGCAATCTAAAATAAAACACCCATATTTTCATTGAACTTAAGTTGAAGGTTGTCTATGCTGCTGTCCTGTGAATTCAGATGCTTTAGCCAAAGCCATTTCTTTTAAGTGAATGATGAACCTGTATTGCAATTTACCAGTGCTTAATATCCCTCATGATTCTTGCTGGGTCCTCTTCTGTGAGGCTTTTCCCTGAGTCATGTATTTATTGGAAAGGCTGCCTAAATTGGGAAGAAGAAAGCATCATGCTTTAAGGGTATTGTTTGCTTTTTTTTTAAAAAAAAAAAAGAGACATAAACCAACTGAAACAAAAAGACAGGAGAAAATTACTGTCAAATCAAACTATAATGAAAGGACACACAGATCAACTTTAGATCATTACCTGCTGAAGACAGTAGAAAATAATAAAATGCAAAACTGAAAACCAGCATTTTCTTAAACTAACACCTAATGACAAATCACTTTGTGTTAAAAATCCCTAAGTTTTTTCAAATTTAGATTTGAAAAAGCCTTGCAGTGAAGACAGACAGAAAAAAAACCCAAAGTGTCTTCCCAACAAAATTGGTAATTTAATCTGAGATACTTAATTGCATTCAAGTCTTTACAAACTTGGGAAAACTAATTAGGTCCCCCTCCAACTGCAGAAATATTAGTGCAATACACACCTAAGCTACTGAAAGGTTTGCAGAGTTGTACTAGAAGCTCTAAGTGAAAAAAACCCAGCAGTTCTTAAAATCTTCATTGTACCTGCTAATAAGTGTGTGAAATTACTGTAAGGAAGCCACACTGTCAATCACACATCTAAAGCAACACATCTCTAATTCAGAAAGAGTACATAAAGGCCTTTATAATACAATCTCACTGCTTCTTCTAAATGTAATTTCAATTTGTTTGCATTTTGGCAGCTCAGACCAAGGATGTGGTTTGACAATCTCTCCTAAATTAGTATCATGTAAAATTCTAGACAATTACTGTGAGAAAGCCTCTCAAGAAAGCATTCCATGTTTTGTCCCTGAAGAATCAGAGAACCCCTGTGTAAACTGAGACAACCCCACTGCAAAACACCTTCTGCAAAATAAATCTCCCTGAGTCAATGAAACAAAGGCAAAGAAATGCCCAAGTTTTGCTTCCAAAACAAAACTCAAAAATTGTACTTTTCCAGATTAAAAAAACAGGTGGCTTCAGCCTATTCTAACTGCCATTGTGTTCAGCAAATTAGACTGAGTTCCTGTAAGGACTGATGAAGAATCATACAATTATAAAATAATTTGGGTTAAAGGTCATTTAGTCCAACACCACTGCCATGGGCAGGGACATTTTCAACTAGATCCAGTTGCTCAGAGCCACGTCCAACCTGACCTTGGATGTTTCCAGGGATGAGGCATCAACTACCTCTCTGGGCAACCTGTGCCTGTGTTTCACCATTCTCATTGTAAAAAACTTCCTTTAATCTAATATAATTGACCCTCTTTCAGTTTTAAAACACTACCCCAGGTCCTACCACAACAGTCCCTGCTAAAAAGTTTGTCCCCATCTTTCTTATGGGCCCTTCTTTAGAACTGAAAGGCCACAGTAGTCTTCCTGAAGCCTCCTTTTTTTCCAGGCTGAACAACCTCAACCCTCTCAGCCTCTCCATAGGAGAGTTGCTCCATCCCTCTAATCATCTTGGTGTCCCTCCTCTGGACTCTCTCCAACAGGTCCACGTCCTTCCTGGGCTGGGACCCCAGAGCTGGATGCAGTGTTCCAGGTGGGGTCACACCAGAGCAGAGCAGAGCAGAGCAGAGCAGAGAGGCAGAATTCCCTCCCTCACCCTGCTGGCCAGGCTTTTACATGTAGTTTCTGAATTGAACTGAAGATATACAAACCTGACTGGGGACTCAGAAATACTTTTCCTTTTTGTTTCTTTTTTTCTTCATGCATAAGCACTCCCTATAAAAAACATACACACATCAATGAATGAACAAAACTGACATATTTCATTTCACAAGATAAAAGGTTTTCCTCGGAAGCTTAAGTAAAGCTATTCTCAATTACTTTATATGGATTTAAAAACATATAAAAAGTAAAAGATTAAACAAAAGTGATACTTGGTGTTTAATACCTGATTTAATCTACCAGCATGTTTGACAGCACTGGGTAAAGAAGGGGATCCACACAACACTTCTGGTTTTGAGCCACCTGAAAAGATCATAAAAAGGAGTTGCTAATTGGAAACTAGTTTCCATTTCAGTTATCATAAGACAGAAAAATAACAAAATATTTGCAATCTAGAATCAGAAAATGTAGAATCTAGGATATTATTATTTGCCTCAATTTTATAACATGGAAAACTGGCATAATGTGGTGACATATATCTTAGCTATGAACCTACAATAAGTTAAGCTTTGTATCCTCCAGAATCAGCAGGAGACAGGGAACTTAAAATGAATGAAGATAAGGTGATATGTGAAGTGTCCATAGTCTCACAAAATGTAGCAAAGCAAAGAGTGAAGTCTGAACTCTTTGATCCATTTGTTAATAGTGTATTATTCAACTAGAGAGAACATTCAGGCACTAAGCAAGCAATAAAAGACAAAACATAACCTACAGCAATTCTTTCAAATTCAAACATATTAATTCTCAAAATTCATATAATAGATAAAAACACCTACTTCATAATTTATTATTTTACACATACAGTGTATAGCCTAAGTATAGTTCTCAAACCATGAATGTTAAATATTACTGACTGTGAAACAGTCAGGTATATTCCACTCCACCTTAGCAAACTCAGTATCATGGCAAACAGAATGGCTGGAAGAGAAGTTCAATGAGAAAAGGTCAAAGAAAAACAAACTCAAAAGTTAAATTTAGCCTTGACATATACCTTCAAAAGGTCAGAAGCTGAATGAAGCATGGCTTCAATTTTTAATCAACTTTTCTGTCCATTCAATACTTCTAGTAGTCTATCAAAGTAAGAATACTTCTAAATATGTTCACAGTTCTGAATATACTTGCACCATTTTCCTCCCTCTTCCACCATTTTAACACAGTCTCATGCCCTCTTCCACTAAATACACCTGATTATGAAAAGTCTCCTGATCTAAGGCAGACAGGATATTTCTGCAAGTAGAGAAAAGCTGGTTTGAAAAATATGTTTATATAAAAGACTCCTATCTGCTCGTTTAGGAGGTCAAGTCATGAGTAATCTGTAAAACAAATGTTTTCCAGCCTGAATTTAAATGCACCCAGGTATACCTACAGGGAAACAGTGATACTGTGTTCCTTTGGAAGCTTATTACGAGTACTGTGTACTGTCTTATCTCTCAGTTTTATCTTAGAAAGTTTTTCCTTTATAACACAGATGATGAGTGATCCATCTTATTTGAAGGATAACTTAAATAATTGCATTCTTTTGCAAAGCAGTATTTCATTCAGGTCTGTCAGTCAGTATCTGTAAGACAGACTTCTATATCCCTCCAACTGCGGAGTTGTCAGAAGCGTTCTTTATTTTATTTTATTTGTAAAATTCTATCTGAGCAAATCTGTATGCTTTTCAAACTGACTTTAGGGTCATATATAATCATTCTGGTTTAGGTGATGTGAAGAGCTATAACACTAGATCTTGTTGCAATTATGATGAACTGGAACAGAAGCTGTAACTTGAAATGTTGGCAAGCACATACAGTATGACAACAGTGGAAGCAATTTCAAAGTATTTCATACTCATACCCTTTTTATTACAAATATCTTATCTGCTAAGAGAAACCATGCCAAATCTCCAAGGGTGCAGCAAATTTCTGAAAGGAAGGTAAGGATGAATGGAAAAATAGTTAAATGTAACTACATTAGAAAAACCAAAACATTTACACGATGTAAAAACCTTATCTGTTAGTCAATCATGTTAAAAATACCAAAAAAATTGAAGCGATGTTTCAACTACTCAGCTTGATCAGTTTCATACCTGCAACTCCTTTATACTGTGGGCATTCCTTTTTAATATGACCTTCTCTTCCACAGATAAAACAACGCTTTTCTCTTAAGTCTCTGTCTTCAAGACGCTTCCATTTCTCTGCTGATTGCCTGGGAGTCTTCTCTCTTCCAGTTTCCACTATTATCCTTGCTTGTTTCCTCTTCTGAGGTGTACATATGTGCAACTTTCCCTCCTTGATGGAGTTCTCCTTTTCAGTTGGTTTATTCTGCATTTCTTTGTCCTCTTTGCTTCTTTTCTCCTTGTTTTCTCCATACCTTTGTGTACCTTCATAATCACGACGCCGTCTTAGTCTGCAGGAGCAGAAAAATGCTGCAGAATTCAGAGGCCTTACATTCATACACAGAGTCAATTAAAAAACCAAACCAAAAACCCATGTGCTGTCCTTAGACAAAGTCATTCTTCAGTAGGATAAAGTGAATTGTCACACTGCTCCCTGTGACTCTCCTACCAAACAGTGCTATGTTGATATAATATATTTAATAATTTAACTTTACAATTAGATGATAATGCAGCCCTAAATCCTAATAATTTTAACCCAAAAAACATAAGAACAATGAAAAATCTGACCATTCAAATTGCAGACAATGGGAGAGAAGAAACACCAAGCAAAATACTAAGGAAGTGCAAAAATAATAGGGCTATAGTTCTGTTTTTCCCTATTTGTACAATTCAACAAGAACTCAGTTCCTTTCTTCTGAAACTATGCATATTCACTCTAAAAGTGCCTTCTACTGAGAGAAGCTTCTAATATTCTCTGGGACTTTAAGGTCCAGTAGTGGAGAAACACTACCAATGTCACACTTGTTTCATCTAACAGCTTTATAAATGACTAGAGAAGGAGACCAGAGTAAAACCTCCAAGTCTGAAGATGATACTAGGCTCCTCTGGCAAGCTGGATGCATTGCTAATGGCTAGGAACCTGGAAAATTCTTCACAAAACTGAATAAAGGGCAGAAGAATGGCATGAGCTTCAAAGTGAGCTTTTTTTAAAAAAAAGGGATAAAAGGAAGACCTGGGAAATGATAGGCTGGTCAGTCACCTCTGCCTGGTAAGATCATGGAGCAGATCCTCCTGGAAACTATGCTAAGGCATGTGGAAAACAGAGAGGCAACTGGTGCCAGCCAACATGCCTTCACTAAGAGCAAATCATGCCTGACAAATCTGTTAGCTTTCTATAAGAGGGTTAGAGAAATGGTGGGTAAGGAAAGAGTGACTGACATAATGTACCTGAACTTCCACAAAGCATTTGATACTGTCCTACACAACATCCTTGTCTCTAAAATGGAAAAACATGGATTTTATAGGTGGACCACTCAGTGGATAAGGAATTGGCTGAATAGTTGCACTTCAAGCATTGTGGTCAATGTCTTGATGTCCATATGAACACCAGCAATGAGTGGTGGTCCTCAGGATTCTGTATTGGGACCAACATTATTTAACATTTTTTTTAGGGACATAGACAAATGGATTAAGTGCAATCTCAGCAACTTATTGGACAACTAAGATTAGCTTTAAACAGATACAGGGAAGTACTATTTTACACTAGTCAGAACACTTATGGAGCTGGTTGCCATAGAAGACTGTTAAGGAAACCAGGAGAATCAGGTTCAGGAAAAGAAAACCTAAAAGAACAAAATCATAAACAACTGTACAAATGAGCATTACTGAGTAAGGCAGGTTATGTGCTCTAGCATCTCTTATACAGCAACTGCAGATGCTGAGGGATTGCATGAGAAGAGACTACAGAAAACAACTAGTTTGCCTGCCATAGACAGCACTCCCTCTTGCAATGAATGGCTGAACTGAGGACTCAAATGTATTAGTGGTTTTACTCCATAGGGCATTTCTGTTCTTAAATGCATTATCCCATTTATTTCCCCTCTAATGTTGTATAGAATGTAGCTTGAGTATGTGAATATGGTGTTTCACTTCAGAATGCAAGATTAAAAATCCATGGATCTAAGACAGCAGTTTAGACACTGAGTAGACTCACACCATCTTCAGCACTCTTTAATTTCAAGCTATCATCAGCTACTGTGCTTGCATTTGCTAAAGTTGAGTAAATTTCTAAATTAACAGACTCAACAATGTAAGTTCACAAATCTCTAATGTGTAGTGGAACAGCTACTTCATTCAACATGATGTCTGTAGCTTTTTTTTCACTTAGTTACAGGAAACTGCAAATCATTTTTAATGACATCTTTTAACATAAACAGACTCTAAACAATAGTTAAATTTTTTTATCCACCTTAAAAGTTAACATAAAGGTTTTCAAGTTTTCACTTTTATAGACATGAAGTCTTTAAAGAACTTTGTCTTATATAGAAAACAAAATTAAAGGATGAGTTTTAAGTTTAGACATCTCGTAAGAGGAAGAGCTGTAAAAGCCATTTAGCCATTCATTTGTTGCAAGAAGGGGGTTGTTGAATGTTGGACATGGCTACTCAGGGACAGGAAACATTCTCTTGGATGTAAAACAAGACATTGTTTTAATATGTATGTGCTTATGAAAAATATGCCTTGTTTTTGATAGGAATTGCATGATTCTGTGAACATGACAAAATTGTGTCTTGCTAGGAGCAGCACAATTCTGGTAGCAGAAACTATTACATAAATAAAAATGTAAAAATGTATCCATGAGTGTTTTCCACAGCACACAGTTATTCAGCTGTGCTGAATATTTAGATTCTCTTTGACTACTCCTTTCCTATATAATGAAATGGAGAGCCAGCATTGATACCTTAAGTTAAACAGTTCTTCAGTAACACTATTCACCACTGCCAAAGCAGGTACTGATACATTTTAATTTCAATTTAAGTTCAGGAAATAATCTGCAGCACGTAGAGGTTTTGCTTTAGCATTACTATCCTAATCTTTCTTAAACAAACCTAAGGGAAAAGGTTACACACAGATGCCAAATACTATACCCACTTTCGTCTCATGGGACAATCCTTCATGAAATGGCCGATTTTACCACAAGTTCTGCAGCATCTATCATTTGGTGCCAGTTCTCCTTCTGTTAGTACCTCAGGATCAAAAAAGTACTCCTGCAGAAGAAATCATGCATTTAAAATGAAAATCCAAAAACTTGGAAATCAAGACAGATACAAAAGCGTCAAAACAGCAGTAAAAGTTACAGAAAAGAATAAATTTGGGGTCTGTAGCTGAACCATGAAAGATCTAATGAATTAACTGGTGGCCACTGACCTCTTTTTTGACAGGCAGCCTACTGACCACCAGGTCTGCATACTTTTATAAAATGGCAGTTTTAAGAAATGCTAAGCTGGTTTTGATTTGGACTAAAATACATGGATCTGTACAATGAAACTCTGACTTGACTAGTATTCTGCATACCAATATATTTTACATGCAAATACCATTAAAACAGTACTCATTAAAACAGTAACTCCCCTGAAGATTTTGAGAGTATTGTGGAAATTTAA
The DNA here is from genome assembly GCA_013400915.1 of Pardalotus punctatus. Taxonomy (NCBI): domain Eukaryota; kingdom Metazoa; phylum Chordata; class Aves; order Passeriformes; family Pardalotidae; genus Pardalotus; species Pardalotus punctatus. The sequence continues at coordinate 34,480 of VZTX01001931.1, read as the reverse complement.
GAGAAAGTACATAAAATGAGTGTAACCATATTCCTGCAAAGGCTAAGTTATATGGCAAAGGGCACACACGTACTCCTCTTAGAAGAAACTTACCATTTTTGATGGGTATTCTTTAGGAAATATTTTTATAGGGGTACCAAATACCCTTCTGCCATTTATAAAAGCCTTCATTATAAAATTTGTCACTGTGGAAGAAAAAAAAAAAAAGCAAACTGAAATTATCCTCTAAATATCAAACCAGAATGTAAAATAAGATCCAAAACAAGATCTTCACTTTGTAACTGGGATTGTTAACATAAGACTTACTTTTTCTTGACAATCCAGCTCCAAGATTGTGGTTCAAATCAAAGGGATCTGTAGAAAAACACGAGAGGCATTCCCCAATGTGCAAACAACACAGTAGAAATTCCTTCCATGAAAATGAAATGGGCCAGAAAACAGTTTACAGAACATTTCTAACGTATGTCACTGCATTTTCTCTGTCAGAGATCACAGTGAAACTCAACAGTGTAATCACAGAATTAAATCACTTAAGTAAATATGGGCTCAGCTAAACTTAGTATTTTTGAGAAAATCTCAATTGCATTATAGTTAACTTCTCTGCCAAGGGATTTTGTTAAATCAATTTTTCTGTTATTTACTTATAATGAAAAGTATGAAGTTTGCTCTGCAACTTCTTTTCAGTAGTGAAAAAACCCTTAATAATTTTCATCACTACCAAAATTCAATGGCAATTTTGTGATGATTTCGAAACATGAGCAAATAACTCATAATCTAGTAACAGAAAAATAAATAAACCCTGCAAAAACCCCAGAATTTTCATGTGAAACAAGTTCCATATATTCCTGTACTTCCTATGCTTTTACCTTCAATTACAATGTATTTGGAGGTCCACTGCTTCTTGAAAGTTGTAAGCAGATTTTTTCTCCTAATGCAGATGACATGCTCTTTAAAATCAAATTCTTCTGTGTAGAATCGGAGAAGTCCCAGCCACAGCTGCCCAACAGATTCCGTGTTTTTTCCATAGTCTGGCCAAACAACTGACTAAAATGACAAAAATATTGCTACATCCAGTATTTACATTAAGCAGAGTAACATTCATAATTTCCAAACTCAAACAATATAAGTCTTACTTCATATAGAAAAGCAATTGAGTTACCCTAGAATACTTCCTTGATTGATAATGGTATCTTTTGTATTCTATTAACAACAAAAGTGGACAATTAATAGAAGTTCTGGCATTACATTTTGCCTCTTATAAAAAAGAATTTATTAATCCATTTTATGAGTCTGTGTAAAATAAAATTATTCAGCAGGATTAACCAGATATGACCAGATATACAGGTGGTAAGAGTTATCTTTACCCAGAGAGACATAAAGAATAATTAATCATCCTTAACACCTTAAAATAATTATGTGATCTGTTTTTGTCAGATTTTGGAGTTTATTTTTTCACAGTTAATTACAACCAACCATATTCTAAAAGCTTTACAACACAGAACAGGAATTTTCAAAACAGGAGCTATTCCATTTCCATTCCTGTATTTGTTCTGGGATGGAGTTAATTTTGTTCTTAGTAGCTGGTGCAGTCTGTGTTATGGATTTAGCATAAGAATAATGTTGATAATATTGATAACCCACTGATATTTTAGTTGCTGCTCAATAGTGCCTACCCTAAGGCAAAGACTTTCCAGTTTCCCATGCTGTGCCAGCCAGCAGGTGCACAAGAAGCCAGGAGGGAGCTCTACAGGGACAGCTGACCCCACTGGCCAAAGGGGTATTCCACACCACAAAATGTCATGCCCAGTATGTAAACTGGGGCAAACTGGCCAGGAGATGCTATCTGCTGCTAAGGGATGAGCTGGGCATTGGTCAGCAGCTGCTGAGCAGTTGTATTGGGCATCTCTTGTTTCTCTTGGATTTTAAGCTTCTTCCTCTCTCTCTCTTTTAATTACTACCATTACTACTACTACTGCTACTACTATTATTAGCGTCATTGTAAAAATGACGCTAATAAGAGGCTTATTATTTTGTTTCAATTAGTAAAGTGTTTTTATTTCAACCCATACTTTTTATTTTAAATTTTGCCTTCCCACCAGGGAGGGGGCAGGGTGAACGAGAGAGTGGCTGTGTGATGCTTAGCTGCCAGCTGGGGTTAAACCACAATATTCAACCATTATTATTTGGGAACAATGTCTTTAAAAGGAATTTCTATTCATTTGCCAAACTAGAGCTAACACCATTTCCAATTAGCCTGATTTACTCACCAACTCCTCTATCTTATCAAAGAAATATACATTCCAGCCATCAACTAAAATTTCAGGCTTTTTTGGTTCTTCGTAGATCTGAAAGAATAATATTAAAACTCATTAGAAGAGCCTTTCGTATTCAGCACTGACATTCTTCTGATCAATACTGCGTACAATTACTTCTTTCCAATATACTGTACCTCTTGAAGAACAGGGATGACTGGTGGATTTCTCTGTTGAAGAAAATAAAGCACCATAAGAGTATATGCATAAGATGACAGGCTACCTCGAGATGCATCTCCAATGTCACACATCTAGAAAAAGAAACATGGTTTTTGGTGATCATCCCTTGCTGCAGGAACTGTTTCTATAATGTCTGAAATACACTTACCTTTGTAAAGACTTTCATTGTGTAACACAGATATTTTACTCTAGGATCAATAGCTGCATATGATGACAGAAGTCTGGTGTTATGCAAGGCCTACAAAAATAAGAAAGTCACATAGAAAATAAAGAAGATTTGAAGATGTGAAGGAAATAAGCTGAAAACATGAAAATCAAAAACTAAGTTGTGTCCTCAAGAAATGCATATGTGAAGCCATGAAGGAATATATACTGAGAAATAAAGCATTCAACAATGAGGTTATCACCTACTCTGTTAAAAGCTGATCAGCTTCCTTAATCTCTGTGGAAGTGGTACAAAGCAGCATTCACAGAACAATACTCCAAAACAAGCATTAATCTCCTAATATAGTTTCAAAAAATCAGGAGAAGGAAACTACTTGAACCAAAAGATTTCAGTCCAGATCTGTAAAAACTACCAATGGACATATATGGATACATAACTTCAAGCAGAAAACTTCCACATTTAGTGGTTGAGGTATCTTCCTCAAGACTCCGCTTGCGCTCATAAAAAACCTTCAGAAAGTTTAAGAATTGTCCAAGACTTAACTTTCCTTTGCTGTTTCAAGGAAAAGGCTTAAAACCTGGTTTTAAAATGTTTGGCCAAGAACACATGGATTGTAGTCCATTGGTTTTGTGGTTTTTTTTCCTTTCCTTTTTTTTTTTAAATTTTTTTTGTTTGTTTGTTTTTGTGTAAATTCTAACATGTTACAGTTTGGGCAAACTGGGTTCAAAATCACTATTTCAGGTCTCAAGGCTAGGCAAGAGCCATGATGGGAAGTGGAGTCTAAAAAAACTGAAGTTACATTATTTTGTCTCTCATTTAAGGAAGACTTAAAATACTTAAACCACCATTTCTTACTATTACTGAACAACTAATAGGTTTTCTTAGGAAAGTGACAACTCTAAAGCCACAACTGTGCAGCTGACTCCACTCATAGTCAAACAAAAAAAGAAAAGAATAAAAAGATTTTTTAAATATAAAAGTGCAATAGATAATTGGAAACAGTTGATTATTGAACCTCATCCAAATAATCACTTCAGTCTCAAGAAAGAGATCCTCAGTTTTTTGTTACACAACTTAAAATAAAAAAGGAGATAACCTTACCAGAGTATTATATAAACTGATGTCTACTTCAAGACCACTTCTGACATGGAAAAATTTGACAATTGGGACTTTAGCAGTTGTTATAGGCAAGACATTTCTTAAACCTAGGATGAAATGTTTTATTACTGAATGACTACAATACGGTCCTACACAGCATCAAATAACTTCCAATTGTACCAAAAAAGCTAATAAACAAAATCTAAGGTGACACCAAATTTGTATTTCAGTTACGTTTTAAGTAATTTTAGAAATTTATCACACATGATCAATCTGGTAAATGTAATTTATATAAATGTATGTTTAGCCCCCTCAAAAAACAAAGATCAGTCTAAATAGCAGTATACAATTTCTTTATAGAGAAAAAAGCTTAAGAGATAATTGATAGTTCATTACAATCCATTTGAGATAGACCAAAAGGAGCACTATAAAATTCATGATTTCTTGTAGAAAAAACAGAATTCCCATTGCAAATTTATATAAGAATATCTTTTACTATCACCTTACTATGCACTGAACATACAAATACATAATTACTGAACTGAAGCCTACATAATTACTAAACTGAATCCTCAAGTCTTAAATTGTTTGTTCTTATGCATGTAGGTTATAAATACACTATCTGTCCAGTTCAGATGTGGTCCTATAACATTATAACCTCGAAGACCTACATATGCAAACAAAATAAATCCAAACGTTCACAACATTTAACCTCACTCTTACTAACATAAGCTCTTTGATCTAGTTGTATCTTAACGATTTTCATCTACAGTGCCCCAGAACGTTGTCACTACAGCAAATGAAACAACAAAACCAGAGTCACTTATTTTAATTTTACAGAAAGTTACCTGACTGCTTCTTGAGAACTTTCGCCAAATCTTCAATGATTCTGATGCAATCAAGTCCCTAAGACATTAAGAAAAAAAGCTGAAAGATGTATCTGCTGCAAGTATTTTAAGCAAACCTTTTAGTACATGCCATTAAGCTTAACACTGTATAATTGAATGTTTCGTCTTATACAGAATTATGTGAATACAAGAAATATTTTCAAAATAGCATGTGTAAAATCAACAGTTAATAATAATGGAAACTTTAAAAAGCTGATATTAGACATGAAAGGAGACTGACATACTCTTCCATTGTTTCCCACTGCTAGTTGTTTATGCAACAAAGAATGTTACTTATCTGCACAGACTAAGCTAGAAATGCAGAATTCAGAAGAAAACTGGCTACTTTTTTCTTAGACTCATGCCTATGCCAACAGCAAACACCCCCAAAATAATCTGCCTTAGTGGTACCTTTGTATTTTCTTTGAATATGAAAAGCTTTTGCAAAATAATGAATTTGTTATATTAGGTATGCAATATAGTAAGAAAATTTTGCATTTATTTAACCACAAAACCTGAATCTTCTCAGCTTACCTCAGCAGTTTCAAGACCATCTATTGTCATACAGATATCAAGATCACTTTGTTTGAAGCCAAAGCCATTTCTTGAGGAGCCAAATAAATCCAGCTTGGTTCCTGTAAGGAATGCGATGTATTACAACTGCACATAAAAAAATAATCTCAAATTGTATGTAGCTTCAAACCACTGCATGTCTTCTAATACAGGCATGAAAACATTATTATATTTCTGTGGTACATGAAAATTTTCTGATCAACCTTGCTTATGTAAAAAGAATCTCTACTATTATTGGTTCAAATAAACAGTCTGACAAATCCAGAAAGAAACAAGTTAGGATTTCTAGTAATTAAATCAGCTTGTAGGTTCAAGCTGATATCTGATTAAAAGATGCTTTGTACAGAGACTCTCAGGGTAAGGGATATAGCCAGCCCCAGCCAAAAAACCCTTTTGCTAATTTTAAAAGACCACGAACTGAAGTCCAGGTGTTACTGGTAAGAACTCCAGAAACAAACAAAGAAAAAAAAAAAATCAAATAACTAGGTTCTGCAAATAGGTCAGATGCTGTGTCTGTATTTTAAAATATTACAAGCCCAGTAAATTTCAGTAGGAAGTACTACAAAAAACCTGTTGTTTGTAAGAGCAGTTACAAAAACAAGTCTGATTAGTGAATAAAGTTAACAAATAAAAAACTATTCCACTTCTGTTTGGACTGTTTGTTTCTTAACTTGCCATTGCTCCTTCCTACTAATGTGTGCTATATATGAATAAATAGAAAACCCCCAAATTTAAAAAAGACTTAAAAGATTTAGAACAAAAATTAGTGTAATGAAGTATTGCAATGCTGATTAACAATATGGGTTGAACATTCAAAACTGAAGTGTTTATTATGCTGAAATGATGTTTTTTTGGAAGACACTCAAGTATGAGCAATCAAAAGTATAAATATGAAGTTTGAGGGGCCTAATTACCTGGGAAATCCTGTCTAATGAAGATTTCCAAGCTTTGTCTTATATATTCTCGAGCTTGATCCTCTGCTATATTTGGAGAAAAATCATCTTAAAAAAAAAAAAAAAAGAAAAAAGGACCACAGTTTAGGCAACTGATCTGTAGAAAGAGCAAACAGTAAAGGTTCATGTGAAAATAGAGGTTTTACAGTGGGGCAGGGGAAGGGAAAGAGAAAAAGAGAAAATTCACATGTGAAGGAAAGAAAGCAAGGATGAAGTAGAAGAGAAATACCTGTTCAAAGAAAAACATTAATTAAGACAAATAATGCATTTTGTCTGGTCAGAAATGGCGAGAGAAAGGAGAAAGTTGGGTCACTCTGAAAAGAACAAAAGTGGAGAAGTGTTACAAAACAGTATTTTGACACTTATTTTTTCTAGAACACTGAAGTCTTTGTTTATGAAAAACCACAAGTTAAAGAACAGTTAACACAATTAAAATCAGACAAATATAAAAGCATCAGTCATAAACTCCACCCAAAATAAGACTCTTAGAAAATATATTTTCCTGTTTGAGTAATCAGCCAGACAGTCAGTGGAACACAAATCTGAACATTTTCTATTTCTCTAGATACAAACTACTCAGCAGTTCCATTAAAGGCATCACCATTAACCCAAATCTTTGAATTGTATCTAAGAGATGGAGGCAATGTAGCAAATAAACTGTCACCCTGTAACACCATTAAGTCTGTGCTTATTTCATAATTTTTTTCTGATTCTTTTTCTATGGCACAACAATATTCAAAGGAAAAAACTTACGGTAACACTGGACACAAACTTGGTCTAGAATAACTGAAAACTTGGGTGTCAGTGGTGGCAGTGGGTCAAGTTCAATTTTCTTGAAGTCTTCTGGACAATCATTCTTTAAATGACCTTCTCGTTTGCACAAGCTACATACTACTGTAGGAGACTGTATAAACAGAAAGCAAGGTTAGTTTAAAAAACCATAGTACTTTAATGAATTTGAGCAACACTTTTATATAACTTCTGACAGAACATAAGCAATAAGTTTATGTTCTGATACAGCTTGCTTACCTTGCCCTTTGTAAAAGCTTGTTTACTGAATTGATAAAAAAGTTCTGATTCTAAGCATTGTTCTACTGCTGTGTTCTCTTCTGAATGGCTTCCCTTCTCAGTAAGACACTCTTGACTCAAATTGATCTTCAGTGGTCCATCTATGTTTTCTTTGAAATGTTTGTTCTCATGTTTACTGGGGATGGGAAAATCATCTTCCTCTGACAGTGCATCATCATCTCCAGATCCAGCGTACGTGTTACCTAGTTCACCTCCAGCTCTTACAGTAACACTGCATTTCCTCTGATTTAGAAGACTTGGTGCTTCCTCCTCTTCCTCTTCATCATCTGAGTTAATCATTTGGGATATTTGACTCTGTGCTGAACATAGGAATTTTTGAGGGGATTCATCCAGTTCATCAGTACCTTCAGTACTATCCTCATCAATGTCAATCTTGTCATCTATTATACCACTGCACTCCAAGCCAAACTCATCACTCTCTGTAAGTGCAGCATTACGAAAACCTTCCAAGTCTGAAGTACTACATGTCTCTACATCATGCTCGTTCACTGCAACAGGGAGATCTCCACTGTCACTGTCTTCATCGATTGTCTGCTCAGCAGCCAAAATACTACTCCATTGTCTTTTTTGTTGCTCATGTTCTTCCTCTTCCTCCTCTTCTTCATCTTCATTTTCACTCTCTGTCTCTTCACAACTAGGTTTAAAATCCTCATTATCTCCAAAAATAATTTCCTCAATTATACAGTCTGAGTCTTCATGGCTAATTCCCAAATTACTTATATCATCAGCCCGTTCTTCTTCTGTAAAACTTTCTGAGCCATCACACAATTTTGAAGGATCCATTTTATATTCCTTGGGCATACATGTAGTCTCTGTTATGCAATCTTCCACTATGGCTGTGTTTGTAGTACCACCCAAGTTTTGCAAGTCAGAATCTTCATGATTTATAGCATCTTTTCCATGGTCCAGCATTTCAGATTTCTCCTCACTTGCATTTGAAGAGGGTATTTTGCTCCATTTTGCATTTTTTTTGTGAGGCAAGGCAAAATACTTATAAGTTGCTCTCAGGCAGTGAAGAATATACTCATACACTAGCTGGCTGTTCAGAGTTCTTGCCACATTCCTTTTGACTGAATATGGGTCTAGTAGAAAGAAGAAATGAGCCAGCAGTGAAAGAGTTAACTTCTTAAAAAAAGAATACACTTACATTCTTACAAACTCTGAATTGCTAGTTACTCTTAAACACTGTGTAAGGGCACAAGATCTACGAATTGTACTGAAGACATTTTTTAAGTTCACTTAATTATTTCTAAAAATGTTGTAAATAACACCCAAGAGAAATATTAAATTTATTTAAAAAAAAAATTTACTAGAATCAGTCCAATATAAAAACTTTCTAAGTTGTAACACACAATATCAATAGCCAAGTCAGCAACTTATAAAAATTAAAGTAACAGTTCTTTGAAGTTTGTTGAGAGATATTTCTATACCTTCCACAGCAATGCGCTTTTTAGGCCAGTCCTTTGATTCACGAGACACGGGTTCTTTGAGTCGTATGCTAATAACCAAATCAGCCATATTGAACTCCAAAGCATAGAAACGAAGCAGTTCAAGCCAGAGCTGACCAACAGGTGCTGAACACTGCTGACCTAAATCAAATACTAAGGGAACCTGTCAATACAGAAGAAAACCCTAAATTATATTTCGTGCACAGGCATTTAACTGTTTAACTTTTACACTTCCTTTATTTCATCTGCAATGTAGTATGACAGAATTTATCATTGGTTCTCTACTCCTGCAATTGCAATAAAAACTGCAATTAAAAAGCTGGAAGGGATAATATAAAACTTCAAAATGAAAGACTGCAGCAATAACTAAAAACAGAATCAATGATTAATAAAAATTTCTTCTTTAAGTGTTTATGCCATAATTTATAAATTTCAAAGAAAGAAGGGTATCTCATCTAACAGGACAGAAAGGATCATACAACCTATTTTTGAGTCTAGGCTGAACTGTTAACTCAAAAAACATGCAATCACAAACTGCTTCTTAGAGAGCTGTTATAACAGAAATAATTTGTAAGAATAGTTCAAAGCAATGAAGAAATATTTTTCACATGCTTAATCTAATTCTAAGATAAAACTGCTCCAACTCTGTAAACTATATTCTCCCTGATAGACTAAAATTCAGGGTCTTATCAAAGAGTTTGAAATCACATCTATTTTCCTGCCATCTCCTCAGCACCAAGACTTAACCAAAACAAACCCTGAAGCAAGCAGTTGTGCCATCTTAGTTCAGCTCATAGTTTTGAAACATAAACACAAAACTGATATAGAAGATTGTTCATTTTTGAGAGCAGCAATGACTGCTAGAATAGTACAGAAATGAATTTAAAAGTTCAGACCTTGCCCCTTCTAGGGGAAGCTTCTTGTGGCAAATCAGAATCATCAGCAGGGTTATGCTCCCAAACCACAGCATCGTTCTTGACTTATCTCAGATGAAAATTAGTTAATTTGTTTAATGAGAATCCTCCAATCTAGAGGAAATGGAAAAAGAAACATAGAGCTCAACATCATGTGAACTTTGAATTTTAGTCCCCACATAGCAGTAGAACAAAGTTTAAAAACAGCTGTTCCAGGTCTAGAACATGCCCCAGCCTTTTTCTCTCTTCTCCCCATACTTCTCTACAAAAAACTCTCAAGGGCTCAGTGCTCTTGGAAGGGTGTACTTATGTGCATACTCAGGAAATATGGACAGCGAAGCAGACTGAAAACTGGATGAATGGCGGATCCCAGTGGGTTGCAATCAGTGGCACAGAGTCCAGACGCAGGCCTGTCAAAAGTGACGTTCCCCAAGGGTCAATACTGGGCCCAGTGTTGTTTAACTTGTTCAGCAGTGACTCGGACAGAGGGACAGCTGTCTCCTCAGCAGGTCACTGATGACACAAGCTGGGAGCAGTGGCCGACACCCCAGAGGGCTGTGCAGCCCTTCAGAAGGGCCTCAGCAGGGTGGAGAAATGGGCAGGGAGGAACTGTCTGAAATTCAACAAGGGCAAAAGCAGGGTTCTGCACTGGGGAGGAATAACCCCAGGCACCAGCACAGGCTGGGGGCTGATCTGCTGGGAAGCAGCTCTGTGGAGAAGGAGCTGGGGGTCCTGGTGACCACAAGCTGTCCATGAGCCAGCAGGGTGCCCTGGTGGCCAAGAAGGTCAATGGTGCCCTGGGCTGCATTAGGAAGAGCATTGCCAGCAGGTCAAGGGGAGTGATCCTGCCCCTCTCCTCAGCCCTGGTGAGGCACATCTGGAGTTCCATGTCCAGTTCTGGGCTCTGCAGTACAGGAGGGACATGGAGCTCCTGGAGTGGGTCCAGGAGAGGGCTACACAGAGAGTTAAAGGACTGGAGCACTTCACTGATGAGGAAAGGCTGAGGGAGATGGAACTGTTCAGCCTTGAGAAGAGGCAAGAGAGGGAACCTTGTCAATGTCTGTGAGCATCTGAAGGGAGGGTGCCAAGAGGATGGAGCCAGGCTGGGCTCGGTGGTGCTGAGCAACAGGACAAGGGGCAATGGGCACAAACTAATGCATGGGAAATTCCACCTGAACACAAGGAAGAACTTCTTTTCTGTGCAGGTGACCAAGCACTGGAACAGAGTGCCCAGAAAATTCTGATTTTGTGTCATGCAACCTTTTCTTCGCACATTAGACAAGTATAAATATGTGTCTTTTAATTATATGGCCATATACAACAGGACATTTTTCTCACCCAGTTCGGAGAGTGGAGATGCTTTGGAATTAGTCAGTAATGCACTAGAGAAAATTGCTAACTGCAAGGTCCACATAACTGGTTACAGGAACTGGAACATGCATGCTAAACATAACAAGAGACTGTAAGTACAAAAATGGGTGCCATGTACACAATACGTAAATGGTGTCCTGGAGAACTGGATTCTGGATTTGCACCCATAATACAACTCCTGACATCAAGATGCATTTCAGTTTCTAAACCCAAGAAATAGATGCTTTAAACTCCTAATGTGATCCCCTCAGCAGGCATCACACTAGTGTGCTCCCAACAATGGTCGATGCTTTAAAGAATTAGATGTCAAATTCCAAGACACAGTTTTGGGATGTAGCTTTGTGGATTAAGTTCTCAAAAATCTGAAAGAAAGGTTGAAAAAAATGAGGAGGTACATTGTTGCAAAATGCATTATTCAATGCCCAGCTCTCCTTATTTACAGAAGGGGAAACAGAGCACGTACTTCAATGGCTAGGTTTGTGAAATGCAACCTTACAGCTAGCCATACAAAGGTTAGGTGCAGTCTGGACAAATTCGCATTCATAATTCCTGCAGAAATGGCTTGCTTATGGCTTGTACAGAGTAGCATAAACCTGACAGATTATATACCAGCATAAGCGACTGGTCCTCTCATTGACACTATTCAGTGTATTAATACACATACCCACGATCCCAAATAGACAGGTAGAAAAGGCTCCTTCCTCTGTTGCAGAAAGAAAATAACCATTAAAGCAAACACATAAGGTGACAAGCCTCCCTCTTCAGGACGATCAACAGAGCACAACTGTAAAAACAAATCGTGCAGTCATTAAAGCTTCAAGTGATACCATGAAAAATACTCTTCTAATTTCTGTTAAAAAGTCTGTCATACTGAATACTGACAGAAACCCAGACATCTTTGAGTGCTTACCAGACAGAATTTGTTCTCAAGCCCTGCATATCTACTGCAGTTATATTACTACCATAATGTTTTCAGTGCAAGAGCCATTGGACACAGACTGGCCAGACAGTATACAGCACACTTGCAAAATATTGATGACTACTTTTGAGCAGACACAGTGCAAGTCAAAACTTGTTCAATGCTTTTATTACATAATATTTTAATTTCAGACACACAAATTCTAGAAGAAGTTATTTTAATTCACATGATGGTTTTCATCTTCAATAGAGACGAACTTTTTTTTTTCAAGATGGATTAAGTTTATGAGAAACCAGCAATTCCATTTCATATACATTTCTCTGGTTTGGTAACAGAGGAGGATACTTACAGTCTGCATGCCACTGAATAAAGTTTAAAATTCCACTTTTGAAATTTAGTGAAACATTATGACACACATATGATAATTATATATTTTATAAAATTTACAATTCATAAAAACTCATGTCCTTATTCCAACTCTTTTTCCAAGGACTCTTTCAATAACTGTTTTCTAAACTGTAACTACAGGCATAATATCAAAGTTCATTCAATATTTATTTACAGATAAGGGAATACAAATTACTCACCTTTGCCCAGTACCTGAAGGCAATCACTAAAGGTACGATAGTAGGTTCCAGCTTTCCAAGTGTAGCCAAATGGTTTGTTGTCAGACAAGCATTCTCATTCCCTGCACTCACTTTACAAATAAGGCCACTAAAATCCAAAAAGAAACAAAAGATCTTGAAGGTTTTGTAAGAACACCCACAAGTCAGATAATAACTCACAGAACAGTGTGGCAGAAGGCTGTAAGGAAAGACCTGACAGCCTCCCAAAGACAGCATCTACTGCATGAAAAGCAGCATGCAATACTAATTTGGTTTATGGTTAATTAGGTTGGAAATATATGCATCACAATTTTCTGTACAAGTGTTTTAAGATACAATTCAAATTTAAGTTTTTTTTCTAATGATAGTAATTTATTGAATTGAAAAAGTTATAATATTAATTTCCTTCATGAAACAAAAATGTCTTCCTATACCATACCCACCAGAAAACAGTTTCTATGCTGTTTTCATAAAACATGAAATATTTTTAAACACTGAAAAATCAAGGAAGCAGCAAATAACTGGTAGTATTTTTATTAGCAGCTTTTTATAGAATGTTTCATGAATCTTAATTGATATTCATCAAATGGGCAAAATAAAATACCTTTCACTTGTTCTCAAAATACTAGTGAAGCTAAGCAAACTGTTCTTATCCTTACAGAAATCTATAATTTACTATGGTATGTACACTACCGATAAGAAAGGAAAGTTTCTGCTTAAGCAATAATCCCAAATGGAAGGGTAAGGGTACATGCTGGAAGCCATAATGGTTGAAGGGGTTGGAAAATACACAGCTGAGGACAGAACAACCCTTACCCTCTTATTCTAGGCTAGGAATGACTTGCCCATGAGTGTTAGTTTGTGTTCCAAGATCCATGGAACTGTAATAATTTAGTACAGAAACGTCATTTATCAGGTGTTCGTAATATAATTTACATTGCTATATACTATTAGAACACACAAAGTGACAACCGAGACCTTTGCTTTTCTCTGCACACCACCACTGGTATTCTAGCATGGAAATCTGCATCAACTTCCGTAAAAGATTCTAGGTGGGAGAAAGAAAAAGAAGCCACATTAAGCATGGTATTGATAAAAAATATGTTGAACAGAATGCAACTAGAGGAGTGCAAGAAGAACTTCAGCTTTCTAATACAATGACTAATGTTGAGAATATAAAGTACATGTGATGATTTACAAGAGTGACAGGATTAATTTAAATGTTCCATGTGTGATGGGAAGAATATAGTCCATACAATAAACACTGTCAGGAAAATAGTGAGGAAAACCAGAACTTTTCAAAATTCATATATACATAGTAGGTATAGTTAAGGAGATATATTTTGGTTAAGAGCTGGCTTCAGTAATTCAGGCATACAGACAGACCAACAGCACCTGTGGAACAGTATTAGTGTGAAAAATAAAAAAACAGAATGTTAAGTCACTACTATACAGAAAGAAATTCGCTTTCCCTGGTTACCTGACAATGCTTTATGTAAATATAAAACATGATGTAATTTCCTTTTGTTATGCTCTATTTTTTTTACCTCTTATTCTTTATGTAATTTTCCAAATATGATTCAGCTAATTTTAATCTTAACACTAAAAAAAGTACAAATGCCAGTGTGGTTCTTTCTCTAAGTCGTGTTTATTGATCCACACTGGACTTATTTTTTGATGCCTCACTGTTTCAGTGGGCCAGGGAGAGAGGAAACTATCAAACAATTGTAGATACTAACTCTGAAATGACAAAGTTTTTGTGATGTTACTTAGCCAACTGGATGCCTAATTTCATTGAAAATTATCTTGCCACTGGGGTACTTCAAACACCTAATGCTCTATCCCTGTACCTTCTCACTCACAGAAGAGACTTTACACAACACTTTAATACAAATATTACTTGCTTTTGATATAGAGGTCCTAACTTCTGATGAGATCTGGGTCTTCATTCCTCTAATCTGACTGAAAAATAACCCCATTCTCAAAGACCATAATGGTAATTTGACCAGACAATAAAATATACGTACAATGATGGTGGGGGTGCCACTGAGAAAATACAGGTCAGTAAACACACGTTTCGAGCCATATGGTCTGGTTTCCCAACTGTGGGCATAGAGCAAGGCAAGAAAGCAGTAAAGCTACTTCTTGCCATCTGTATTTAAAAAAAACCAGTCTTCACCCACCCAGCCATTATTTTAATTTTTTTCTTGCCTGCATAAGCTTGAATTGTTTTCAGTAAGTGCATTTTTTAAAGGATCTTAAAATTTACTTCCCTGTATTAATGCCCAGAGTTACATTCATTACCTGAAAAAACCCCCATGTGTCTGTATGCAGTCATTTGTACATGGCCTCACCTGCAGTAACAGACACGTGCACATAATTACAGGAGAAGAGACCACAACGTGAAAGTACATTGCTGGGTTTCTGTTACATGTTAAAGAACTTAGGCTATTTTCTGTACAATGCATGGCTAATAGAGTAGGCTGGGGGAAGAAAAGCAGCAGAGTCTACCCCACATGTAATGACATCTTCACTTAAAATGCATAAGAAAGCTTCCCACTAGGAATTTCTCACATCATCAAAAATAATGGAACTTTAGCCCTCATAACACTGAATACTAAACCAAACGTGGTTTTGCCAATGTATTATTTTCAGCCTCATATCATACTGAAAAAAGAATAGCATATGGTGTACCTGGGCAACAGAGGTGAAATTCAACAATACTAAGCAGTAATAGTTTAATTGAATTGAGAAGGCAGTAATTTTTTCTTACCACTGTTCTGGAGACTTTCTTGCACAAGTAAGAGAACATCTGGTTGAGTCATCTGTCAACAAAAGGAATAAAGCCATTTTTGTATCAATCACCTGCCAAAAAGGTGATTTTCTATAACTCAAATTTAAAACAGCCTCTAGTTGTACTTGCATATTATTAAGTTGCATCACAAGGAACAGGAACTCTGCTTGTTTTGAAGGACAAAAAATAATCCTGGAGTAATTGTAACTAAAGTTATTTTTACCTCTATCAAAGACTTCATTATGGTAAAAAAACTCCCACCAAAAGAATTACTGTTTCAGTGTGCTTAAATATGACTGCATTCTGACATAGTGGATTTACATTTACATTCGAAGACTGGAATTACAGCTTTTCAAAATTATATGCACGTTATGAACTTGGATTATTCTTTGTTCCCTAATGGAATTGTTAAATTCTTACAATGGAACTGCCAAATCAACTGCAGCAGGAGTAAGTTTAAGTATGGAATCAAGTCCTTAATTTCTTTTCAATGTTCAAGTACAAAGAGACATAGAAACAACTAACATGAGAAAACAAGACTTTCAATTACTTCACATAAAAATAACAAAATATGATTTCATGGCTCAAATATAACCTAGTAGTCACAATGTGCATATGTGAATATATCAATACAAAACCAGAATCAGTACAGAAATGAGATCACAAAAGTGCCATTTAATCCAGCTGTTAGAGAGGATAAATAATCATCTGTCTCACAGGACTGCTACAGTATAGATGTTTTAAGTGTTTTCAGAAGTTTCAATAAAACACAAAGCTGTACTATACTGCCTGATCGCTATTGTTCTATGAAGAAAGCAATCTTATTTTAAGACCACAACATCTCTGTTTTGCCCAACGGGCTTTTAGAAAAAGTGTTACTACCACACTGTATAATATATTTAAAATATAATCTACATAAAGATGCAAACATTTAAAAGCACTTAGGCATACATATTAAAATGGCCTTACTTACATTGGCAGGAAACTGGGTATCTATGTTAATGTCTGAAGTTTTGAAACCAAATCTACTATACGAGGAGCCATACAATCTTAACGAACACTCTGCAAAAAAAAGAATTATGCTTCATTTACACTATGCCTAACTTGAAATCTGTAGCTACTTTACAGCATAGTTAATATCTTAAACCTACGCCTGGTTTTGAAAACCACAGGAAAAAGAGAAGGGTCTTCCAACAGCCCAGAACTGTTACTAAATCCTGCCTTCCATGCTGCTGCTGGTAAAGGCTGATCATGAACGTCAAATCCTCCCCACATCTTTTTCATCTTCACTTCTACTACAGGCTTGTTTGGGTTATGAGCACCACTGTAATTTCATTCTGAAACACAGTTATATTGCTACATCATGCTGTTCAACAGACTAATAACTAAATGTGCTGGTTTAGAATTTAGAGAGCCAAGGTTTTTAATTCAGTTTTCATTTCATAAGCTGTTGGGGGCTTGGTTTTGGTTGATTTCATTTTTGTTTGTTCGGTTTTTGTTGTTAAGTTGGCATACCTAACACTTAAAACAAATTGCAAATAATACCTGGCAATTTTTGACGCAGCAAGTTTTCCATCACTGCTTTAATATTAAGCCTTTCTTCTAGATCTTCATTATTTAAGCCAAACTCCTGCACTACATTTTCAATAGCAACACCAATAGCTTGTATCTGGGAAGGCGTCGGAGGAGGAAGAGCGGTCAGCAGTTGTTCTTCTTGCTTTTCCTTTCAAGATAATAAGACCAGTGTTTTAATGAGTTTCTTGAGTTGTTTAATATGCTAGAATGAATGCCAACAACTCATCTCAAGTAATACCACTACCACAGATTTTCCAGATCATGTGGGTAATTGGAAGCAATAAAGAAACTGATACTCCAGGATGCTTCAGAAATGTGCAGAGGTATAGATGTACCTGGCATGTTAAAAAAAATCACTAAATCTTTCATCACCTATGAGGTCTGAAAAGGAAGGAGCTAAAGAGGAAGAGATGGAAAATTGGCATAAGACATATTTCTGTCCACTTCAAGCGAAGAAAGTCAAAGAAGATATTTAAAAAAAAAAAAAAATTGATGTTATGTTGGAAGTAATTTTGATGCTTATGCCCAAAACAAACCTATTTCCTTTACATGCAAACAAGTCTGTAATACTTCACGAATGCTTAATTTTTACAGTATTTATGAATTGAAATATTCACTCCACCATGTAGGTTATAATTTCTAATTCTGCCATACCAACTGTATTTGCTTATTGCTACTTCTCATTGCAAAGTCCAGGTCCCAAGCTTAGTGTTTTAATCAGTACTAAGAAACAGTTTTAAAAAAGATTAAAACATGGTGAAAACTAAATGTGGAATGATTTTAAAAGCAGTGCAGTTTCATTGTCATTAGTGAGCAGTGAGGAAGGTTTCATTAAACTACAGTTTATCCCTTTCTTGTGCTTAACTCACCTTTAAGCTTTTCTTGTGTCTTTTTTCTTTAATATGCTTATGAGCAAAGGCCACTGACTCAATCAAAATATCACACAATTTGCAGGTATATTTTGCTGATGGGTAGCTTCGAGGTTGCTAAAATAAAGACAGTAAAAAGACCCACAAAATATATAAAGGTATTACTTTCACTTCATTCAATATCCTTGCAAAGTTGAATGACTAACTCTGAAATCTATTCCCATTTGCTTTAGCTTCCCTAACTCCATATTTGCCATCAAAAAGTTTGTACATAAAATACAATATCAGAAGAATGATACCATGACAATCACACCCAATCACATCCAATTACCCAGTCTTTTACAGAAGAAAATACCCAATGCGCATAGGAGACTATATTAATTGAACAAACTAATGCTCCAGCATTTTAGTTAAGATCTGATGTTATTCCATGAGCTAATGGAGAAGCCATTTTTTGAGCTTGAATGGTTATCAATATTGTACTAAAAACACCAAAAGATAACCCGTCTTCTTTTTACATTAACAGCAATACTGTTACTTAAATTCTGTAACTAACTTTCTAGCTATAATCAGAGATATTGCTCAAAGTGTACCCTCCACAATGTATTTACAGGCAAAAAAATAGGAGAGGTCTATCTATACAGGTAAAGACAGCGGCACCTTTTTCAGTCTGTAAATGCAGTCTCGCTTCAACCTTTCTTCAGCTTGCTGCAGCCCCAGAAGTTCTTTTGCTGACAGCACAGATTCATCTATGACTGGACCATCCACTTCATCGTGATCATACTCATCTTTTCTAGTTCTTCTCGATCTTCTTGCTTTTCTAAGCTTCATTTCTTAAAAAGAGTTGTGAAAACAAATGTGTCAAATAACTGCAGTGCCACACAGCAGTAAAAAAAAAAAAAGATTCCAATTAACATTCTACTCATATGCAAGTCAAAGAAGGCACAATTCACCCACCTGGTATAGTTTAACAATCTGTTCTGGGCAAGTCTATGAGTGTATACAGTACCTTTGTCCCAAACTACAAATAAACCAACTAATCTGTCCCACTGAAGACAATGACCTTATTTAGATACTTTTGTTAAAAAACTGACAAAAAACCCCAAAAAACTAAACGCAATAGATTTCACTTGTAGTTGAGGTGTATCTGTATGTCATTACAATGAAAAGTCAGAATATATCATCCGAAGATTTCAGAATGCCTGGTCAGGCTTTCATAGATGAATAAGCTAGACTACAAGTATGACAGAATTAAAAAGTGCATGCCAATCTGAATGATTTATAACAGGTAGCAGCACTATGATATGGCATTGTCATAGCTAAGATGACATATGACAATTTATCAATGTGGGATTATTACTAGTGATAATGTCATTTGCCTTTATAAAGCAGCGTAAGGATCAGTACTACCTTCACAATATTAAATAAACAAGTGAAAAAAGTAAGCACCATTGTTGACTACAGAGAATAAAGAAGAGACTTTCTAAGTATTTGCACATTGCTTAATAAAGCTGTGAAACTGTCATAATAAGAATGCTTAAAAAACTTGTTGTGTTTACAGCAAAAGTTCTGGAACAAATTAATGTAAATACCACTTCTATTTTTAGGCAAATTTTGTCAGCATTTTGAAGCAGAAGTCGCTATTAGCCCAAAACCAATACTTGTAAAAATCACCTCAGGAATGAACACACACAGGTCAGATTTTCACACATGACGTAAGATCACATCTTGCCTTTAACTTGTACAGCTATAAAGGATGTCCCGCTGCATGGAATTTCTAAAGCTCCCTTCTTCTAAGAAAGTTTATGCAACTTCCTTAGACTCCCAAAGCTTTATCACAGTATGAGGCTTTAATTTGTAATAATCAAAAAAAGAAAAAAACCCATCCTGGATAAACCACTCTACCAAGTTTCTTTCCTGTGACAACAATTTTTGTCTCAAATAATTGGCAAAAGGGATACAACATAGTTGTGTATTTTTAACAGTTATTTGATTCAGTTCACTAAGCATCATGCATTAATAGTGTAAACAGTACCAGGACAAGAATGGTAATATAATTTCTTTCTTTCAGCTGCACCACAAGTTTAAGCTGGAATAAACAGGATTTAGGCTTAATAGGTTGCAGTAGCAATACTCAAAAAAAATCTCCAGGCAGCAGAAATGGAAGTGTGAGCTTCCGAACCTTCCACATCCTTTCTGTTTTTGCAGTGACACTTCTGCTCAAATTCCTAAGATGTGCCACATCTGTCTGACTACATTTTTAACTGATCAGTGGAGATAGAACCTGAAGGTGTATTAATGTCTTCATAGAAAAGCCTGTGACAACTACCTACTTATCAACTATTTCTGTAGCCAACAAGTAACTTTAAAAAAATTTACAAATTAAACAAATACTTCTAATATTTAGTAGGTACAGTAGTGACAATCTAATTATAGCTCAATGATTAAATAAAGTACTAAAGGTGAGTTAAATATAAAGCTCCTGCAGACAAAACAGTATCTCAGAGATTTGGTAAACCTCCTTACGAGCTACAATAAAAAAGACATGAAGGTAATGAAAATGACAACTGCATAAAATATTTCAAGTAAATGCCAGAAGAAACATTTTTAGTAGTTTTGCTACTTGACACAGAACTTCTGAAAGGATCTCAAGAGGTGAGCTGTGCCATGCCTGTGTTTCACATCAGGATGAAATGAACTCTATCAAATCTGAGCAATGTTCAGCTAACCTGTTCTTTTAAAGGCTTTCAGGTACCCTTTCCATCGGGTGTCCAGACAACTTCTCCAATACTTTCCTAGCTTTAACTTTAGAAACTTGCTCTTTATTCCTCATCTGACCCTTTCTTGCTAAATTTGAGGCCCATTGCTTTGTGTCCCATCTAGTGGAAAGAAACAAGACAGTTTACTACATCAGCTTTTAATGGCCTTCTTAGAGAAAGATTGTTACTATGCCTCCCTAACCTTTTCATTTTGTAGAGATTGGGCATTGCTCACAGTCTCAATAGCTTCTGTTTCCTATGTGTCTTGACAATCTTCTTACTTTTCTCTGGATTGCTTCCATTTTATTCATACAAGTGGGGTGCCAAAACTGGATAGAGTACTACAACTGAGTTTACAGAAGACTCAGAAAAAGGGGTACTTCAGGCTGTAGGACTTTTTTCAAGCCTCACAACCCCATGATACTGACTACTCACTATCATCTTCTGATTCACTAGCATTTAATATTTTTCTCTGAAAAAAATACTACTTCATAATAACTCTTCCTCCTTAATTTGCACAGCTGATAGCCCTACTTAAACAACAGCATTTGCACATCCTTTGTATTTCATCCTATATGTAGGTCATTTCTCCAATTGTGCAAAGTTATTTTAATTTACCTTCCTGCTTTTCTGCATTCCATTCCTAGCAGCTCCACAGCATATTCAATTTTCATAGCACACAATTAGTAAGTCTGTAAGTCTGCTGTCTTCATTCATCATTAGTGTAGTACAATAAACATTGACTAGAACAAAGTTGACACCCACTGGATGTTCACTCACTACTTTCTGTAATTTTGACAAAATCTTTAGTAGTTTCTGAGTATAGTTACCTAATTAGCTCTCCAAGTATCTTACATCAATTTAATCCAGGCAATTTTCCACTAGTTTACTTACAGAACTGCCACTTAAGAGGATCTAAAGTAGTTCAGTACTAGCACCAGAGATATCTACCAACTGCCTTTCCCATATCCACAGGGGACTGATCACTATTTTAAAAAATAAATATGGGCTTGGCATACCTTTTCCTTAACAAATCCACACTTACTACTACTTATCTTTGCTATCTTTCAAATACTTGTAGTATATGATACTATTTGTTCCAAAACTGACTCCCAAGATTAAAGTTGCACACCAATTATTTTAATTCCAATTTTAAGAGACACTTGCCCTTTCCTGTAATCAGTAGCTCACCTCCCCTGAGTAAGTTCTCAAGTATGATTGTCAGTGGTTCCAAAAATCTATTTCAGTGAGTTTCTGAAGTTTCACACAAAAAAGTTAATTAGATCCAGTACAATGAAAAACAAACTTGTGAAAACATTTTGCTCTCTCCTCACGAGGTTGAGCTGCATGCAGCTTACTTCTAACAACAAGAGACAGTGGGCACCTGTTCAGAGTTTATCTTTTTAATGACAGTTATTATCAAGGGAAAGGACATTTAATTCCTGGACTTCCTGGTATCAACCAGCAATAGCTTTTCTTCTCAGCAGAGGGTCTGATCACTATCATCTTTGGCTCCCACTCTTAACTGAAACGAGACAGGTTTCTTGTCAACTGGCATTCCACGTTGGCAATATCGCATCTATGCTTTAGTCTTCCTTATTTTATCTACTCATATTCTCTATATTCTTTGAAGCTTCCTTTTTCTGCTTTAATTGCATTCAATGAAAGTATTATGGTATTGATCACATTGTCCTCCCTTAGCCTGTCCTTCCTTACATTTCAATTCTTTGGGTTTGTACTCTCATTATTAGTACCAACAGCCCACATATAAGTTCAATGCATATGGAGAACTAAACTTGTGTTATTGCTGTACTAAGTTCTCAGAATACTGACAAGGCATTGTTTTCAATCTTCATTAAGACACATCATTACAGACCACATTGGTAGCTCCAAAAATCTTACCCTGTTATCAACTTAATTGAAAGATCCCTTACCAGCCTTGACATATTCCATCAAATTGTACAGGGAAAACTGCAAACAGGGACACTACACAGATACTGCAATCTACTTACTCATAGCACTTGCAAACTAAGCTAGAGAGACACCACAATCTATAAAAAAAGTTCTGTATAATTTGCTGTAACAATTTGTTTAAAGTGCTAAAAGAACAGCGCAGTCAACAGTTTGCAATACATGAGAGAACAAAATGGCTTTTTTGCTTTAGAAGTTAATCTTGAAATTTTACTTTTCAGTAACACATGTAGGAAGCTACTTTACTGGATAGCTACGTAAAAACAAACTAATGTGATTACCAGAACTTCCTTTCTGCGTGTCTGGCACATCTTTGCTCATTAAATCGTCCTGAAGTTGTCGTCTTACATTTCTGTTTCCCGCACCTTCCACCTCATGAAAAGAGTCCGTTCTTGTCCTGCCATGCCCAGGCATCCAGGCAACAGATCGGTACTCTCTCCAGGTGTCAGAAGTACTGTGGTGGTCACCAGATATCCACTTTTTTATTTGGTCTTTTTGGGTATCATTTAACCTTGACCCTTGACTGTAAGTTGTGTTTTTAAGTGAATTTGGGCTACTTAAAACACTACGTGGCCCTTGCCTGGGACTGGTTCCATAACAACCTGGAGTTCCCTTTTTCTTTTGCACTCTGGTATCTGTTTTATTGCTATAGCGACTTCCATATTCATCCATGACTTCGTAGTCTTTCTGTAAGGGACTTTCTTTTAATTCTTCTTGATGCACAATTTCCTGTTCCTTATTTTGTTTGGCAAAGCAAGGTTTTGCAGCATCTCCCATGGTTATTGCTGTTCGATTTAGTGATTCCCACCTAGAAATCAAAAAGTTAAAAGCTGTATTTTAAAATCAATCAAATAATAAACACTGGCTATTAACTGCTATGGAAATTCAACAACCAAAGACCTGGCTTGAACTAAGGCAAGAAAAGGCAGTCTAAAAGTCAGCTAGGTCTCTTCTGTTAGAATGTCTAACACCTATGGGTAGTTCATAAAATGCAGAGACGGCCTATGGCTTTTCTGGGCACTAAGGTCTAAATGCCTTGAGGAGAAAATTTTAAGAGTCTACATCAGTCTCAGCTCAGTACAGGAAAGCTCTGAAAGAATGGCTGAAGAAATTTCATGGCATGTAGATTATGTAGGAGGCAACAATGAGGATGGTCTTAAGGCCATTCTAAATATCAGAATATTCCTCTTCGCCCACAGTAGATACTGTTGACCTCATCAAAATTGTGATCATCAGAGGAGAGAGAGATGGAGAAGCTAAGTTGCAATTTAACTATTAGGCAAATACGATATAATGATTTAGAAACTATATGCAGTCTGCACATTTTAACCAGACCACCACTGTGAGGTCTCATATTGCCCATTAAGCACTCCTATTTCATATTATTTTAGCATTGTCTGAAACACTTGGGCCACCGAATTGCTCACATACCCACCCCCCTTTCCTTGGTTACATCCATGTTCTTACTGCAAAACACTGCCACAGAGCTCTAATTCCAATGTTGCCAATAAGCCATGTGGACTGTGAAGGGGGTAACTACTGGAAGAGACTGTGTAAAACATGTTAAGCAGCAGTGTCTCATCAACACTAAATATTTTATGATTTAAATACAGACACATATAACCAAACAAAAAATATTTTCTCTTTCAAAATATGTGCAGGTAGGTGCTTATGGATGCAGATAAAGCTGTAAAGTGATGTAAAGAGAATTTTCACGCACCTGAACATCAGAAAATGCTCTTCTGTTGCCTTTAATATGGGAGTAGGGTACCTAATTTTTTTAAGTTTTGAAGACCACAAAGGCACTCTTAATCATCTCAGTGACTGCTTTTTATAGGCCTGAGGCTTTTAATGTTTATGCCCCTCTTAAGAAGAAGATTTATTTTGCTCCTACACAAGCAACAAAACAAATAAGATTCCTGTCCTAAAGACCAGAATGCTTACCCAGTTATGTACGTCTCTGGAAATGCAGCTGCTCCAGCTAAGAGCAGAAATAAAAAAGTTTCAAACGCACAAAGTGTACTTGCTTCCTATTTTAGGCAAGAAACTGCTGTCAAACCCGAATTTCAGTGACCTAAACCCAGCCTGTTTTAGTTATCCCCAGAAGCAACGCCCACACCCTGCCGCCAGGCTGGATGACGACACCTCCCTACACTGGAAAGAAGCAGAAAAGTCGAAGTTTAAATTCGCCTTCGACTCCCAGCCACGACTGAAGGTGCGAGCCTGGCGTGGGCAGGGGCTAAGGGTCTGCCCTGCGGGCCAGCGGCATCGCAGATGGGAACGACACGGCTGCCTGCGCGGGCAGAAGCAATGCCGGCCAAGCTGCCAGCGGGACCCAGGCGGAGGTGTTACGATGCCGGTGCAGGAAACACACTGCGTGGGCCAGGGCTCCCTTGCCCCTACGCCGCAGCTCCCGGCTCGCTCCTCGCCTTCCCACAGGCTGACGAAGGTCCCCAGCCCCCGCCTGTCTACCCCCGACCGCGGTGCAGGGACTGTAGCGCAGCATCCCCCAGACCTGCCGCCTCAGACGGACACAGCCCGCGAGCAGAGGGGCCGCGGCAGGGCCAGGCAGGGAAGGAGAGAGAGATGGAGGGAGGGAGAGAGGGAGGCAGAGGGGNATCGGACACCAACGTGGGAAACGGACCAGAGCGCTAAGTGCCGCGTCCAGTCTTTACTTAAACCTCCAGTCTTGGTGACCCCACCACCTCCCTGGATAGCCCACTGCCACTNTGCCGCCGGCCGCCGAGAGAAGGGCACTCACCGCCCGCTACCGCCGGCCCGCCCGCCGCCCTGGGCTCGCCATTGTGCCGCGACGGAAGCGGCGCCGGTCCCTCGGCGCGACCGATCCGCGCGGGTCTTCCGGCAGCGCGGGTCC
>VZTX01001930.1:49651-116139 GCA_013400915.1 Pardalotus punctatus | reverse complement strand
GCCACCGCCGGGCCGCGGAGCGCGCCCGCCATCTTGTGGCCTCTGCCCGCCTTGCAGGCCGCCCTCAGCCCAGCCCCGGCGGCGCCCGGCGCTTCAGCGGGAGTTTTCCAGAGCAGATTTAGAATATGGAAAACAATTGGCACTGGAACAGGTTGCCTAGAGAAGCTACGGATGTCCCATCCCTGAAAGTGTTAAGACCAGGTTGGGTGGGGCTCTGAGCAACCTGGTCTAGTGGAAGGTGTCCCTGCCCATGCCAGGGGGGTTGGAACATTAAGGTCCCTTCCATCCCAAACTATTCTGTGATTCCAATTCTGTGATTTTACAAACAAGGTAAGGAGAAAGCCGAAAGCACTGTCCTAAGGCAGGCATTCCCTTTTATCACTGGGAAGCGGCTGATTGCAGAGTGAGTGGATGTGTTTCCAGAGTCCCAGACAGGTGTCTTGTGGGGAACCCGGGCTGTCCGGATGTCTCCTGTTATCATAAGGACAGGTATCCCCACAAATCCTTGCTAATCTAGGATTTCATAGCCCCAGCCTGCAATTTTTTTACCATCAGAGAGGCCAGCATGTGCATACTCTGGAGAAGACGAGCAAAGAACAGGGAATGCATTTCGACCAGAAGTGCCACTGAATTGCAGAAACAATGAGCATGGTTGATGAGAAATTGCTTGCTTGGCACTACTACAACAGCCTGCTAAAGGAGAGTGATGCAAGTGCTTGCACACTCCTCTAGGAAAGGGTGAGAAACAAAATTTTCCCTCCCCTGAGGCAAGAGGAGTGATCCCAACACACGGTGGAGCCAGATGGTGGCATATGATGCGCCCAAGTACAAAAGTATTCCTACAAAACTAGGGGCTAGCTTTCCTTCCTCAGTCAGTCTGCCTTTTCTAATTTACTGTTTATCCTGCTAACTTAGCCCGGGCTCTCTGTTTTGCCTGGCTTATGTAACAGTGGTGCCTCAATTCACTTAAAATACAGCCTTGAAGTTGTCTGTTGTCACTGATGGTAGATGCACCAAAGAGGAGAGGGAGCCACAAATCCTGACAGCTTCCCTAGCTGCTCATTTCAATCAGGAGCATCTCAGACCAACAGAAACAGTAAAATCTCCCCAGAACCTGTAGCACAACAGGGTTTTGTGCATCCCCCCCATTCAAGGGGGAATCCCCTTTTCCATGGCAGAGCTGTGGAGTGAAGGTAATAGGAAGATGGGAGCTTGTGTCTGTTTTAAGCCAAGAAAAGGGAAGCTCTGCTGAAACTCACTTTCCCTGCTTTTACCCTCTACTCACCCTGTTAATGTGCAAAACAAAAATTCAATCATCTTTCTGTTTGAAAGACAGGAGGTACTAGAGTCCAGCTTCTCTTTTGCAGGCATATTCCACCCTAGTCAAGTACCTAACTACATTGGAGGATTTTGACCCAAAGGCTGAGACTTTTGAAGCTCATTTCTTACTTGGGATGTAGGCAGGAGCTTGTGGCATTAATGGCTCAATGGCTTCAGCTCCAAATGAGCTGGCAAAGGTGTTCTCAGCCCTGAAAGTTTTTCTATTTCCAGCTGTAGCAGCTGATCAGAGAAGCAGGTCATAGAATCACAGAATCATAGAATATGCTGAATTGGAAGGGACTCCTCAGGATCAACCAAGTCCAACTCCTTGCCCTGCACAGCACCACCCCAAGAATCACACCTTGTGCCTAAGATCATTGTCCAAATGCTTCTTGAACTCTGAGGTCTGGTGCTGTGACCACTTCCCTGGGGAGCCTGTTCCAGTGCCCAACCACCCTCTGGGGAAAAAACCTCTTCCTAATATCCAACCTAACCCTCCCCTGGCACAACTTCAGGCCATTCCCTTGGGTTCTGTCACTGGTCACCACAGAGAAGAGATCAGTGTCTGCTCCTCCTCTTCCCCTTTCTGCAGCATTGCTTTCCAGTGTTTAATTCTCCAGTCTGTCCACAGACTGATTGCCCCATCCCAGGTCCAGAATCTGACACTTTCCGTTGTTGAACCTCATATGGCTGGTGATTGCCCAGTCCTCTGATTTGTTGAGGTCTCTCTGCAGGGCCTCCCTGCCCTTGAGGGCATCAGCAGCTCCTCCCACTTTAGTATCATTGGCAAATGTACCCAGTATCCCTTCAAATTCTGCATCCAAGTAATTTATGAAGATGTTGAAGAGCACAGGGCTGAGGATGGAGCCCTGTGGAACACCATCAGTAACAGGACAGGTCACCAGCCTGATGTCACCCCATTCCCTATAACCCTTTGTGCCCGACCCATGAGCTCACCCATGGCATGATGTGTGTACCCAGCTGTGTGCTGGACATTTTGTCCAAAAGA
This sequence comes from Pardalotus punctatus, assembly GCA_013400915.1. Lineage (NCBI taxonomy): Eukaryota > Metazoa > Chordata > Aves > Passeriformes > Pardalotidae > Pardalotus > Pardalotus punctatus. The sequence goes on along the minus strand of VZTX01001930.1, from coordinate 113,810 downwards.
GTACTGTGGGAGATTCTATTGAAAGCTTTACTGAAATTCCAAAACATTACATCAATGGGATTCCCTTGATCAGCTAGGTGAGTTCCCTTGTTGTAAAATGAAGTTTGACAAGCGGGACCTTCCCCTTAGGAAGCCATGCTGGCTGTGAGCGATGAGTGGTGGTTTACCAGTTGGCTGTGCTCTCCTTGCAAACCTTGTTCCTCTTCCACACCAAGTCATGACACTTGGCTTTTGATTCATCATTGCTGCCTCATTTTGGAAAACTTTGAGTTAAATAAACCCTGGACCAAACTGAGGAGAACTGCAGGGCTGGCTGGATGCTATGCCGTGGAGGCAGATGGTTAAATAGGAGGCAGCTGGCTGTCGAGTCTTTGAGTTTCACAGAAGGAGGAGCTGAGGTGAAGGAGTAGGATGGAGGGTGCCCAAGCAGCACCATACAGCTGAGCAAGGGCAAACAAAGGGATGGAAGGCCTTATTCAGAGAGGGGACGCTAGTTCTCAGGCTGAGCAGGAAAAGGGAATCTGGCAAGGACAAGGGCACAGCTTTGTAATGGTACAGGGGACCCCTGGAAAGACCGTGAAATGAGAACAATCAATTAACAAGCTGCTGTGGCTTCAGAAAAGCCATTATAGACATACTGATGTAATGAGCACATCTGATGCACAGAAGCTATTTAACCTTCAGCCTCCTGCCTTATAAAGCACCTCTGGGGCATTGGGTAAGGCTGTTAATTATTGAGGTCAACCCTAGCAGACAGAGGTGTCCTCAAGTATGGGTTGCTGTGATACACTTGGATAATTTCTCCATTATGTCAATAACTAATTTCCTGAATTGTTCAAGAATTGGCAGATTAGCATCCGTTAACCAAGTCTTAACTCATGGCTGTGAGAGCAGTTACAGGCCACAAGGACTGCAGAACCCATTCATAGCTCCTTGAGTACATGTAATATATATACATGCACAGTACTGCAACAGCTTGGTGTTAGTAAAACAAATAACCAATGTGTATAAAAAAGCTGGACAAGCAGTGACAGGCACTGGCTTGAGCAGATGTCTTAATGTTTGTCCTCAGGTGCTCTGAGAGCACAGGATAAAGTCACTCTGACTTTTAAAGAGCTGTGCATTGAGAAACTGTAAATTAACAGAATCACACCCAGACCAAAATACCAATTAAATTCACTACCAAAAGGGCTTTTTTTCTCTTTTTTTCCTTGGAAAAAAAAAATCTATACAGCTAACATTTCATGGATTTGATAAGTGTGACTTGTTACATCATTCACCGTTATGCTGCAAGACAAATCTCATTGCTTTTATTTATACAGGCCATATAATTTTGTGTCCCTAAATGCAAACATTTTTTTCCAAGCAAAGCCTATGAAAATCCTTTGGAAACTGCAATATAGGTAGGTAAGAAATTCCTTTGCTTCACAAAGTGGTTTTATTTTTTGCCTCAAAGCCAAGCACGACTGGAAAAGCAACTATCCTAAGTTAAGAAGTTGTGAAGGGACACGGGGGCACAGCACTGAAGCTGCCCAAGCCTGGCACACTGGCTGCGCCCAGCTTGTGGAGGAGAAGAGAAATGGCTGTGTGACTGTGTCATAGCATTACCTGTGTGTGTGCTTACCTGCCTGAGACTCTTCTGGCTGACAGCCTGGAGTTAAATCAAAGGAGGCTGAGGAGAGACAGGAAAGAGAAAGAAATGAAACAATGATGGTGATAATGCCTACTAATACCAACGTTCCTTTAGGGGATCAGTGGAGGAGCAAGGCAGTGGAATAACTGCTGCCAGCCTGCTGGCAGAAGGGTGACAAGCTGTTTTACCAAGGCCAGCAATGAACACAAAAAGATATTAAACCCTCCCCCAGCACGGATTAAAGGACTGGGGAGTGGGGCATGGAAAAGAGGTCAGAGCAGCTTCTTAAAGAAGAAACATTACTGGACTTACAGTTGCACCTGGGTGTCCAACCAAAGCTGGGGATGATGGACTGTGGGAGGGGATTTCAGGGGCTTGTCTAAGTTGCTGAAGAGGTGGGAAAGGGGAAGTCCCAAGCACCAACACCTCCCACAGGCTTAGCCGTGTCTCCTGGTTCGTGGCAGGCTTTTGGCTGTACTGCCAGCTGTTCTGCCCCAAAGGAACAGTTTCAGCTGTCCACTGAGGGCTGTTTGGAGGGGAAGGGATTGGCAGGCAGTGTTCAAAAACAGCAGTCCTGTTTGTGTGCCAGCACAGGGAATGGGGGGGGAGATAAACTGGGGGTGCCAGCCCAGTCACAGGAAGGTGAACGTGGCAGCAGCCCTCATCTCCTGGGCTTGTGCCGTGGGAGAAACGTCAAAGCTGGAGTGGGGAGGGACACTGCTCCCTTACCTGGAATGATGTCTGGCTTTTTTCCCCCCCACAGATGTCCTTTACTAGACCAGCCACTACCACCTTTTCCCACAAGCGTCATCTCACCTGTGTTCCTTAGACTGCCATAGCCACAGCATCACTGCTGCAGCATCGCTGTGGTACCTGTGCATGAGGGGCTGGTGGCTGTGGGAGAGGCCACTGGGGAAGAACGAGCCCAGGTGCACCACAGGCTGGAGCTGTCTGCCCACCGAAACTGCCCAAGCGGCTGTGACTGAAATTTAATTTGCCTGGTGCATTCCATGGACATTTTAATCAGCGTTTCCTACAATCTACTTGGCAAAGAGTCTCAATTGGCAGCTGCCTGACTGAATGGGCTTTGCACCCAGTCGAACCTTCTCCATTCGCAATTTCCAGAGCTGGAAAACCTCTCTGTCTCACTTTCAGAAGTTTCTATGGCAATCACAGCCATCCTAACGAAGCACTGAAAATGGCACCCCATTCAGATTGTAATTTTGCTGGACAGTAATTGCTTCTCTCTCCACTGGCCTCTGAAATGTTACTTTTTAGGAGATACCAACTGCAACTGGAGGAGACTGGTCCTCTGCCTGTGTTTTCAAGCAACTTTGCTCCCCCTGCCTGCCAAGGAACTTTGTTAGCTGTTTGCAGTGTTTGAACTTCCATTAGCAGGGAGGTGTTGCTGGGCACATCATACCTCAGCTACAAGGAAGACCTAACATGAGTGATGCTCTTAACAGGTCTGTAGGAACAAACCTCACCACCCAACACATCGTGTTGTGACCTGAACATTATCCATCACTGAAGGTAGAAAAAGTTACACAAGTGTATACCTTTGCTAATTGTAAAAGAGCAGAGCACTCAAAGATGTTTTCTTCATTTCGGTGAGCTTACTTTTCCTGATTCAGTTGACTTCAGCTTAAACAATCACTTGATCTTTTGTTCCATGCTTCATCTTTCAGTGGCTGTGATTGCTCTTAATTACTATGACACTGAAGAACCACGGGCTAAAAATATATTAAGTAACAGAGCTAAAGATTTTGCTTCTTGCAATAAGAGAATGTGGTAGAATTATCCCACAGCTGGTGAAGAAACTGGTTAACCATTTCTTAAGCTCTTGTAATAATCTTTCCCTATACTTTTATGGCTATTGTTGCCTGCTGGAAAAATTAGCTTAAAGCTGAGTAAGAGGAATTGTGGGTAAGTATTTGCAATTTGGCTTTGGAATGACATAGTGTGGTTGCACTCAGAGAATTTGAAGTCTTTGCACTGGCAGCAGTACTCAAATCTGGGAATATAGGATTCGCATTGGAAAAGAGTAGATTTTTATAACGATTTAAATGAACAATTTCAGCTAGAGTGGATTAACAGAGCCAACTAAACCCTTCACCCTGACAAAGAACTGGCGGGAGGACTATAGAAACACATCCAAAATTTTACCAACATGAATGCAGAGTACTAGGTCAGTGGGAAGCATTTCTGTATTTTAATGGCTCTCTTAGAAATCAATTCAATTTAAAACAAAAGTTGTTTTACAAATATGTGGAGAATGCAGAAGGCTGGAGAGGGAGCAAGTGGCCTGCATCCTCCATCTGCTCCATCCTCCCTTTCCTCTCACACTGGGGACTGCCACTGCAAGTCCGCCTTCTGGGCAGACACAGAGGCAAAAGCAGTCAGTGCCCCAAACCCAAGGGTCAGAAATACCTCCCATTCTTCAGGGTCCTGGGTGCACCCCCAGACCCCACACCTTGCATTTCATATGTGCCAGAGCTCCTGAGGCCCAAAGCCAAGCAGCAGGAAACTCTTAAGCCCAGGGACCTCGGGGAAGCTGAGACACAAAAACCTGTGCTCCTACATCAGCAATGAGGTTACAGAACAAGAGAAGGAGATTAAGTATCCCAGGACAAGCAGCAATCTTCACTGAAAAGAGATAGACATGTTGGGGATTGCTCATCTCTGAGAGGAAATCATCAGGGCGACGAGAAACATCCACAGAACAAACAAAGCTGCGAAGGCAGATTGGCAGCACCTGTTCTTCAAGTATTTCAAGAGAGGCAGCAAAGCAAAAGGACTTTTTTTTGAGCAAAAGTTCTAATTAGACTCTGACAGCTCACTACTGCAGGACATTTCAAGGAAAAACAGGATCTTATATTGGTCTGGAGAAGTGTCCAATGCTTACATGAGTGACAAGGCATGCAACCCTTGTTGAGGGTACAGCCTCTTCCTTCACAAATCTGTGTGAGAAATGGGAAAATAGAATGTTCTCAGTAGAAAGTATGGAAATAAGTCTGAATCTAACTCCCCTTAAAAAATTTTACACCAGTGGCTTCTCAAGCCCAAACTGTGAAACACTGCTTACTGTCTGCCATTGGTATCCATGGAGAAGTGCCATGCTGGAGCCTGGTTCTCCGGTTTCAACACTAAGAGGTGCTCCTTCAGGGCATTTGCACTGGGGAGCTGCAGTGATCCTCAGACTCTCCCAGCCCTTCAGAGTGGGGGTTCTCTGCCAGCCTGCATGTTAACTAACTGCTTCCTGGGTCAACTTTCCAAGCTGCAAAACCTGTAACAACTAACCATGGAACTAATTGGCTGACAGAAAAAGCACATCTTGAAAAATAAGAATTCCAAATCCCAGCAGGAAAAAAGCACTTTAATTGTGGTTTGCACACAGCTATTTTGTCTCACCCTAAAGTTGTTGGAGAAAAGAGTCAGAGAGGTGGAAAAAAGGGTTCCAAACCCAAAAATTAGGGCTGCTGGCAGCAGTAACTGAGGCAGGCAAGTCTAAACTGCTTCTCGAGGAGGACCTTTCTGACAAGCCTGGGATATCCCTACTCAAAAGCTGAACCACGTTTAGGACAATGGCTACAGCTTGTACAGGCAACCACGCGCCCAGAAACTGGCAGTGCTGCCAGTCCAGCTTTACCCTCTGGATACAGAGATTTAAGAAGAAACAATCACACTAAGTACTGAAACAAAGGGCTGGAGCACCTCTCCTATGAAGACAAGCTGAGAGAGCAGGGGTTGTTCAGCCTGGAGAAGACTCCAAGGAGACCTTACAGAAGCCTTCCAACACCTAAAGGGGGCTGCAAGAGACCTGGACAGCAGGGACTTTTTACAAGGGCACAGTGACAGAACAAGGGGGAATGGCTTTAAACTGAAAGAGGGAGGGCTTAGAGGGGCGATTAGGAATAAATATTTTACTGTGAGGGTAGTGAGCCACTGGAACAGGTTTCCCAGAGCAGCTGTGGATACCCCATTCTTGGCAGTGTTCCCAGACAGGTTGGATAAGGCCTTGAGCAACCTGGTTGAGTGGGAGGTGTCCCTGCCCATGGCAGGGGAGGTTGGGACTAGATGATCTTAATGGTCCATTCCAACCCCTTAATATTCTGTGATTCTAATTAACAGTGGGTCTCTCTATACAGAACACATACCTAAAAGTAGCATGAACAAGTGACACTTTTACAAAATCTGGATTTACTAATTTTTTATTACAAGATAAATTCTGCTCATATAACAGAAGGATTTGACAGTGTTCCGTTCATTATATATTAGATTCAAAATTATGTATTTTAAAAAATATTCTCCGTATACAAGGAAAATGCCAACAGAATTTACAAAGCCACTGTATTTCACATGTATAGGATCTAAGGTTCTCATGAATCATATAGGAAATTTGTCATTACAAGTAAAACTACACAAATGGTTTACAATTTTAATCACAAACCTCAATTTTTTTTCTTTAAATAGATTCTTGAAATAGATGCATTATTTAAAACAAAATCACTACAAAGAGCCATGTGGTGTTTAGTGGATGACATTAATTCTGTAACCCAAACAAGGAGACTAATCCACTCTGAGTAGCTAAATTTTTTTTTTGCACTATTTACATACTTTACTGAAGTATTTTCATCCCAGAGCTTCAGCAAGCATCTTGGAATATTAATAAGGGAAGCCTGGCAGCACTCCAGAGTTAGCAAGTAAGAAAGTAACATCATTCCATTTCATCAACAGGGAGACTGAGGCAGCAGGTGTCTTCAGATCCAGACAACTGCAGAAAGAAAAATCCAGACGCCTAATTCTGTTAGCCGGGTCTTTACAGAGACTGTTCCTCCTTGTGAGATGGCTGGTGACTGTGCTGGGCACTGTTTGAAACCTGGTCAGTTGCTTTTTTTCATGTTTAGATTGGTGCAAAATAGGTGACATCTATCCAGCTATAGTGTCATCACAAACACCTTTACTAAAAAAAAAGCCATTAATGGTTTTCCTTTTCAGATCAAAAACCAGCAAGAGCAAAATGTGTATCTTCAATCCCTCCAAAGCCTTTGGAAGGCTGTCTTGTTCTATCCAAAATACTGCCAATTGTTCCCGCAATCTGCACAATAACAAACACTGAAAACCAGTAACTGAAAGACAGAATTGCATTATATATAGAAAAAAAAATACTAAAAAAAAAGTCAAATTTTGGGCATTGTGATCATTCCTTGGTCAATCAAGTATTTGAAATAAGTTAGTGGGGAGGTTCTCAGCCAGGACGTGACCTTTAGAAAACATGAAGTGTTTCACATGGTCCATAATCCCAAGGATTTTACTTCCTGTGACAGCAAAGTATTATACCATGTCAATAAAGGTCACTTGAAAAGATCTTTAAAAATAACCTGTCAATATCGTTTGCTGAATGACTAAAGGAAATAAAAACTTGTTGCAGACCTGAGATGACATGAATTCACAAGTAAAGAAAAACCTAAAAAGCCAGAACTTGAACTTGGGATAGATGTGTCCAGCATAAATCCAGCAATTTTTAAGGCCATTATGGAGTGTGCATAATTTACGCACAGGCATCTCAGTGTTTACATTTTGGCAATTACAACAGCTTAAAGTGGGAATAAAAAGTCACGGACCGTTGCTGTCTCAGAGCAGCAGGAGCAGGCCAGGCAGCAGGGGACAGGACAGCTGGGAGCACAGGTGGCCCAGCACCCTGGGGCACAACAAAACCACTGGTAATAGTCCCAACATAACCACTGATCCGTTTCCATGGTGTCCAGTGACAGGTTCTGGCCAGCATCACTTGCCTGGAAGTTGTCTGACCCCAGAAGCAGCACCCCCAATTCAGCACTGGAGAGACTTTATACATGCTACAGCATTATAAAATAAGCAAACAGGGCCTCACTTTCTTCAGGGAGGTACATGGGCAAAAATGTGCTGCTTCTGTGGTTACCAGGGGGGGCCCTCTGCCCTGGCATCTGGGCTGGCTGACAAACTGGTCTAATCAAGTTCTCCTTGTGGACCTGACCCAAAAGTGGCAAACATCCCTCTGCAGCACAATCACGAATACAGCACAGTGATTTAGGCAACTTTTCTTGTTTTCAGCCTCAAAACACTTCTGGAATCTTCCCCATTTCTTTTCCTTGATTATAGGTGGTACTTACCAATGACTCCCAACAAACAACTCTCTTGCTGGGCAAGGAAAGACTGCACTATGCTTTTATTCAGCAATATGTCCTGGAAGTGATGCTTGCTCTGGGAAGCTTTTGGGAACTTCCCTCCTGTGTTTTGACACAGCTCATCTGCATCCTCAGAGGCTTTCAATGGTACATCAGTCCCACTGCATTTAGGAGCTTCCAAAAACCTGGGGTACCTGAGTTTGGGGTGTGCACTCAGACTGCAGAAAAGCCTCAAATACCAACTGGCAAAGCAGCACCAGTTTAAACACAAACAAGGATTTCCTGGTTAAAGGAGCTTGGTCATGACCCACACAGGCCATGTAGAAACACCTCAATTCCCTAGCCTGAGATAGTCTCTGTGGGAATGCAGAACCTGCCAGGACCTACTCTCTCACATGTCCCAGACATGTCATCTGTGTTCTGCAAGATTACACACTTCCCCTGTACCACCTGACAGAGAAGGATGTACAGGCTAAACATATAAACAGTTTTTAAAAGAATGTAAATAAATATCTAGATGCAAAGTGCCTTAGGTTTTCTACCACCATCTCCCATTTTCCCACAACACATTCTGGTTCAGACATGGCAGGAGGTATTTGAATGCTAGGATCAAAAAAAGTCAAGGCTGAAGCTTCATTAGAGTTATCAGCACAGTCCTAGGCTAATAAGTATAGAGTGCCATGTATAAATACAGAAACATACACATTTAAATTATATATATTAGTTTTATCTACATTTATATATAATGTATAAATTAAATATACATATGTGTTTGTATATACAGACACACATGCATGAATGTTAGTAGTTCCTCTGTTGAGAAACCTAATTCAAATCTCTGAAAGCACACACCAATTATTTGGATATTCTTAAGTATAAGCAATATATTCTGATTAGAGTTTTCATAAATATGCATTAATATTCTCCATGGTAGTCACCCTTGTGGAAATAATAATATAGTTCCATGAGTTGCAAACTATAAATATAGACTTTAAAAATTATTTGAAGAACAGGTATAGCCAGTGGAAGTAACTTCCAGGACAAACATAAGGGATCAGAACAGAAAACCATATTTAAGCATGTGGCTCCATAGCAAAAGTAAGTGCACATGACCTCTCCAGCCCTCACTGCTGCCCAGAAGGCCCTTTTAGAAGCTTTGTGTAATTGTGATGGGGGCAATGGCTGAGACAATTGGGTAACAGACAGAAAAAGGTCATGTTGCAAAATCCAAGATAACCTCTCGAAGTTGGGGACAGTGTTTTATATCTCCTCCCTAAGAAATCAGGGCAATCTTTTCAGTCCATCTACATGTTTTTTCCAACTCAAAGTTTCTACATATGTTATTAAAATGACTGTTTATAAAAATACACAATAATCCAACACACATAATACCATGTTTTGTTTCAGTTAGATTAAAATCAAGAATGACACCACTGTATCTTTAACTAAAATAGTTTCCAAATGCAAACGTGAGGATGGGTGATGTGTCTTGAGGTATCAGTTACTATCCTATCTTTTCCATAAAACACATTCCTATGGTAACATGATGAATTGCCTCACTACTACTGTGGCACTACACCCCCAGATCAGGGCAGGTGTGTTAACAGCAGTGGAAGGTTTGGTATGGAAGAAGCCTAAGAAATTTCAGGGTAGAGATGTCACTGGTGTAGAGGCAGCATATCCAGGCTTGCAAGAACCTCAAAATTTAGGAAGAGTATTAACTTGCACTTGTTTGTTACCCTGTCTTATCATGGTCTATTTTCCCATCCATTACTTAGATCTTAATCCTGTGCAGCTTCAAGTACCTTAAAACTCCTTCTCAGGGCTCTCTCTTGGTTCAAACCATTAGCTTTCAATGAACCAGACTGAGCAACAGTCTGATTACAGAAACCTCCTAGAATCTGGAAGTCAACAGATAGCTAGATTCAGAGAATAGAATAAAACAAAAAAACAAAAAAACCCACCAGAACATGCTACAGAGGAGTTCCAGGATTCTAGCACGGAAAATAACAAGAGGTTCTGATTTGATTTTTCTTTTGTGCAAGCTACATTGTTTATGACAGAAGCAGTGCATAAACAATGAAGTGCCCACTTCAAAAATGACTCTGCATAGCCCATTAACTTTGTCTGTAGACCAATTCTCCAGAAAAATTCTAATCCCATTAAACTTCCTAAACATCAAAGTTGTGTTTTAGAGAATCATTAAGATTGGAAAAACCTCCAAGATCGAGTCCAACTTTTGTCCGAACGTCACCCTATCAAATAAACCACAGCAGTAAGTGCCATGTCCAGTAATTTCTTGAACACTTCCAGAGATGGTGACTCCACCAGCTCCCTGGGCAGCCTGTTCCAGTTCTGGACAATCCTTTCAGTGAAGAAATTCTTCCTGATGTCCAACCTGAACCTCCCCTGGAGCAGCTTAAGGCTGTGTCCTCTTGTTCTGTCACTGGTTGCCTGGAAGAAGAGACTGACCCTCACCTGGCTACAACCTCCTTGGAGGTGGTTGTAGAGAGCAGTAAGGTCACCCCTGAACCTCCTTGTCTCCAGGCTAAACACCCCCAGGTCCTTCAGCCGCTCCTCACAGGACTTGTGCTCCAGACCAGCTGCATTGCCCTTCTCTGGACACACTGGCATCTCAATGTCCTTCCTTTAGTGAGGGGCCCAGAACTGAACACAGAATTCAAGGTGTGGCCTCATCAGTACCAGGAACAGGGGGACAATCACTGCTCTGGTCCTGCTGGCCACACAATTGATCCAGGCCAGGATTCCACTGTCCTGCTTGGCCGCCTGGGCACAGCTGCTCATGTTCAGCTGCTGTTGACCAGCATGCCCCAGGTCCTTTTCCGCTGAGCAGCTTTCCAGCCACTCTGCCCCAACCTGTAGCACTGCTTGGAGTTGTTGTGACCCAAGGGCAGAACCCAGCACTTGGTCTTGCTGAACCTCCTACAACTGGCATCAGCCCAGCCTGTCCAGATCCTCTGCAGAGCCTTCCTACCCTTCTGCAGATCAACACTCCCATCCAACTTGGCATCCTCTGTGAACTTATTGAGGGTGCACTTGATCCCTTTGTCCATACCGTGGATAGAAATATTAAAAGAGGGCTGGCCCTAACACTGAGCTCTGGAGAACCCTACTGGTGACCAGACACCAGCTGGATGTAACTCCATTTGCCTCCACTGTTATGGATTCAGACATCCAGACAGGTTTGAAGAACAAATAAAGGGAAAATTTCATATATTCACACACTGGTGGTACAGAAAAATACTGAGACCTCATGCCTTAAACTCAAAAAACTATTGATGAAACAAAACACTGTTCAGATGATAAAGTACAATTATTATTTCAGTTGTGCTAAAAAGCTTTCCAATACTTTTCTGAAGCATTTCCTATTTTTCTTTTCGGTGATTTTATGCTGTAATTTTACTTCTCAGTGATTTCATTCAGCTTTTAATTATGTTTTTTTGCTTCTGTCCCCATCATTCCAGTATTGTTCAGTTTGCATTTCTGTGAGCCGTGAGAGAGTACGCTGAAAGGCAAAGACTTCCTCTTCTCCTGTAAACATGGAGAGTCCTTTGGCAGAATCCTACAGCAATACACAAAAACAGTACCACAGAACTGTGAGACACATGGCTGTACTGAAGTGCATCCTGTCTAACTCCTAAGGCCCAGTGATTTCCAGGCTTTGAGAAAACAAGACCGCAGCATGGCACCAAAAAATTAAAATTAATCTCCAAAAATTAAGGAAAACCACCTATTTCAGCTCAGTAATTCTCTGAAGGAATATAGCAAAAAGAATAATTTGGTTTTAAAACAACACAATGACAGGTTAACCATCTATTTTCCCTTTTTTGTTGACTAATTGTACACCCATTTAAACAAATTATTTAAAAAGTCATTAACAATAACTGAGCTATAGGATAAAAGAAAAACAGAATAAGCAACATGCAAACTGGTACTGTTTGTGAGGACTTGTGAGGCTGTTTTATAGCCTAGGAAGAGGTAAAACAACCATCTTTTATTTCTATATTTTAAATGTAGGAATCAGCATTTTCATACATGACTGAAGAGATACAATTATTAATATTCAAAATGACCCTAAAACTTACACAAAATGGGTCTATATATTGTGACATTTTCTTTGATTATGAATAAGTAGTACAACGCGTAATTATCAGCAACAGATACACTGCAGAAAAAGCAGCAAATCATTAGTTAAATGTTTTCTCGATTCCCCTCCTAAAATGCTGCTGCAATTATGAGACTAAACCAAATTTTGTTACACCAGGGAGATGATGTTAAAATTATGCACCTGGCTCAAGTCCAAATCATCCATCAATACTCTGTTGTCCTGCAGTTCACCACTGCTGTCTTCCACCAGGAACAAGCTTTGGAGAGGAGCTGCGGCAGAACAGATAATACGCACCTGACAGGAGGAAAACAGGCAAAAGTATCATCACTTGGGCTTTATAGAAAAGGAATAAAATACATGATCTATGCAAAGCAAACTTCAAATTAAAACCTTGGTGTTTTTTCCCCAGTGTTTTTCCTTTCTCTTACTAGCACTGCTGTTACAGATTTGCCTGACTTAGTCAGAATATTAACCTTACAGGATCTTTTTCTCAATAACAACTGATGGAACTTTTACTCAGAGAATAGAACAACTGTGCTATCAAATACTCAGAATATCTGCTACACAGGCAATGAATTCACCATATAGTTTCCTTTCTAAAATAACAGCTGTATAGTAACCAATGCTTACTTTTCACCCAAAGTGAGAGTCCTCTCAGTAGGTAGATACACTATACTATTTCAAGAACACTTAAATTCCAAACTTCCCAGAAGGCTGAGTGGAGCCTCTCTTGCCTTCATCTGTGCTACGCCAGTAGAAGTTATTTTCTAGTAACAACAATGATGCTGTTTTCATGTCTGCTGGGAGGAGACACAATGTGCAGTGAGAGATGGTATCACTGGTGGGCTGCAATGAAGACAGACTGAAATAATACTACAGAAGGAGACTTTTATTGAGAGCCTGCAGGCAAGATGTTTGCATTATGGAGAGGTATCCACAAATATACTCAGATATTTTTCCCAATTACTTTTGATGGGAGTTTAACACTTGCATTTTTTCTATGGAGGAAGTAATAGAAAGTGACTGTTTGCAATTCTTAATGACAACACAAACACAGAGCAGACCATCCCACTACTTCTAACATGTTAGTTTAATATTAGCATATTCTCTTTGCAAATGTCCATTTTCAAATCACAAAACATAAAGAACCTGACTGATTTGAATCTGGCCAATTTGAATGAAACTACTCATACAATGAGTTAGTTCAATACCTTTCTGAGTTGGGGCCTTTCTGATCAACAACCAATGCCAGAACATTCTTGGTAAGAACCAACCTCAACTGACATTTCCCAACTGTATAAATACTTAAGTGTGTGCAAATATAATCCCATATAAGATGGGGTTTCATATCTTGCATCACTTAAAAAAAATCACTTCAAACAGGAACTTCCCTTTGTTTTAATTATGCTGATTTTTGCTTCCATGATTGAAATCTCTGTAAATCCACACGAAGTTCTGCATTTATCATTATTATTCCATGAGCAATTCTGCAATCTAATATAAAGCCTACAGTGACTGTTTCCTTTAAACTTTATGATGTAACTGCACTATTAACTCCTCCTTTCTGATCAAAAAGGCACTAATTCCTGACCAACTTCCCATACAGATTAAGATCTAAAAAACTTCAATTCACTCCAGCACAGTTGGCAGCACAATCTTTCATTATTAAAACAATGACATGGCTTCTGTTGTTTTCCTGGGTTAGGAAAGAACATCCCCATTCAAGAAAGGCAAATGAGCTCAGACTTATATTTATGCTCATGCTTAATACTCACAGAAAACAAAACAAAAAAAACCCTGCTTATTTGCCTTTATTGCAATGGGATAATTTTTTTGGTGAAGCTGGAATGATGTTTCTTTGCAGTGCTAGTTCATTCTGCTTATGTTTTCCAAATCATTACTACAGAAAGCCTTACTTCAAACCAAATGTAACAGTCAGGTTTTAGGACTCCCAATATTATTTCTATGCATACAGGAAAGGCTTGGTTCTCACCTTATGCTCATAAAAGGTATCAATAAGAGTAATGAAACGACGAGTTTGTGTCCTTTTTGCTATTGTAAGAAGTGGTATATCACGAACAAAAACTGTGTCAAAATGCTTTGATATTTCCAAATAGTCGCTGGCTCCAAGAGGCTGAAACAAAACAAACCATAAGAAATGGAAACTCATGATAGAATGACACATAAACACTGTACCCTGATACTACAATAACAGAAGAGAGCTGTTAAACCCTGATCATATTCTTGTTTTTATTCCTTTGTATCTTGCTTGAGAAATGCTCAATTGCCCTTAGGGACATAGGTACATGTGTGTGTTCATTCATACTGCTCATTTTACATGAACAGTGAGAGTTAAAAATGTGGCTCTTCTGCACCCAGACAGCATTATGATCTCTCTCGGACAACCTCAAATAAAATAATCACTATAAACCATAATCCATAGAAGAAAAGACATGATTTCAACCTAAAGCATAAATAATTTAAATAGCTACTAAGATGCTTTTCAGCAACAAGATTTTTTAAGAGCAAATTCATAGGCTAGTTATTAAATCCTAAGCAGACCTGCATTTAGTTCACCCAGAACTAACCCAGACTGAATACATATCTTCTGTTTTAAGTACTGAAAGCAAGAGGAAATTGACAAAAATACAATTTTGCAGCAGTTCCTTTATTCACGGTTTCTCCTGTAACAATGAAATAAAAATCATCAAGAAGAACTCATTAGTTTCTCTTTCTGTATCTAAACCATCAACAGAAAACATGCTCAAATAGTAGTAGCTCGTTCAAGCGCATTCCTCTAAAATTACTTTTTCATTATATGGAAGGTATTTTTTCTGCAAGATCTACCCTGTCAGTACCACACGCAGAACTTTATCATGAGCTATTAAAATTCATACTCCTGAACTTGTTCCATCAGCTTCAGTTGTGCAAATACTTCAGAGTCTTGTCTGCAACTACTGCATAGAGCAAGTTCAGCAGCATTTTGCATGGTCACAACTCCCTTCCCAGCTAATGAAATGTGCTGTACCAACAGTATAATACTGTTACAAAGCACTGCAGTACTGCTATTATCTTAAAACCAGTAAATACAAAATATTTTCTCTAACTGAAATTGTTAAGATGAATTTGCTGTAGGCCACATGTAACTTCTTAACTAGAATCCTTCTGCAAGAAGTTGTTTTAAGCAATTAATAGCTGCCCATGAACAGGACTTTGGGTTTTGTTTAGAGGCTAGAATAAAAAACTTGTAGAAGAGGCCTCTACATAGCAGAGGAGAGAGAAGCCCTGATGGCATTCCAAAAATTCTTCTGAAAACTTATGGGAATAAACTAACCTTCCAGGCAGGTATTAAAGCCCCTCACTCTCAGCCTGCTCTCCCATTTGCAGTTTCATGAATCACTCTGCTTTCCCATTCCCAAGCACACAACTTCCCCATAGCATCTATAGAAAAGAATTATTACAAAAACTTTCAATTGTTTTTAGCAGTGTTTAAGAGCAGTTTATGCTATATCTTCCCCTCAGAATTATATATAGTGCTTATTTTCTCCCTCTGTTTCAGTCCTCTAGTCACTACTATGGACTTATTAATCAGAAACCAAAAAACTCATCATCACAAGGGCCACCAGCAAAGCTTCATGCAACACCTTTAGTAAAAACAACATCCCATCTAGATAAACCAGAGTAACTGAACTCAAAATGTTCTGATGAAATAAAGCAAGAAAAGGTTCAAGAAAGCAATGGGAACTGATGGAAACAACAGAGTACTCACAGGACACCTTGCCACCAGATACAAATGATACTATCTGGACAGCCAGAGTATCAAGTGTAAAAGAAACAATGGGAGCACTAAAAGCACCACAACCAGGATGCTGCTGGAGATTTTAAGATTAGTGATATGCAAATAGTTTATGTAAGCATAATTTTCTCCCATACTTAGGACTGGAGTACTGTTAAACAGAGAGAAGATCAAGCATGCCTGTGTGATGAGCTACCTGCGAGGGAGAACAGCAGTGATCTCATTGTACATGAGAAAGGTAAGAACTTCTCATCTTACCCCTTCGGTAAGAAATTACAGACATCCACTGCCATTGCCAATCTATTCTTCTACCACATGAAGAGCCCAAGCACTCTTCTGCTGAAACCCAAAACCCTGAGGAATTATTCTGCCCTGCCCCAATGTGATTCACTTTCTCACATAAACCATACAAATACACCCTCCTCATCTCAAATACAAAGTATCAAATATTAAAAGCTGATTCCTAAAATAAATAAATATACAACTGTCTTGGTTTGAAGACAGGTATCTGCTAAGGAAGGTGTAAACCTCCCTTAAAACCCACAAATGTGAATCCCCTTCCCTCCAAATTATTATAACTTTGAAATCAAGGGCTTTCAGGCAAAGATATGGGGAAAGGAATAACAGTTCTTTACTAGTATCTATGGCAAGGCAAACAATAACAACAGTAGCAATAACAAACAAACAAACNTTGCCGGCAGAAGGTGGCAGGGACTCCCCAGCTGTAGCAGTGCTCCCTGTGGGAGCGCGGGGCGGCGGCTGCCGGCCCCCTTGCGCAGAAGACTGCCGGCACAGCCAGGAGGATGTGCCCTCCAGGAGACGTCCCCTCCCAGACGGAAGTTCACTCACCAACGCAAAGCAAAGCAGTGCAGATCCGAAGGAACTTTCTGCCGCTGGTAGCTGAAGAGTCCCCAGTCCGCAGTTCCCCACCACTGCCTCGGTGGTCGAGTGTTGTCTCTGATGACCACCTGTCATCAGAGTGTTGTCTCTTTCCTCACCACGCCCAGCTAGCTCTTTTGTTTCTTACAAAAGAATTTAATAGTCCTTAAGTATCCAGTCATTAGTAACCTAGCGACAGGGAAGGGGGAAAAAATTCCACACCTCGCAACCTCCAACAACAACTAAAAATTAAAGCATCCAAATTTTTGCGAAGTGGGCAAAAGCCCACTGAAACACCCAACTGATGAGCTGTACAGCTAAGAACTTTGGATATCTACCAAGGTACCCACCAACAGGAAAATTATAAACCTGGGCAGTCAGAGGGAGGAAACAGGTGGAAGACAAAAATAAGGCTCATGCATTTCATATAGGAAGAATGGAAGGTGTAATGCTTGTATTACTTTTCATACAGACATAAAACCACAGTTCTTAGAAGGTTACAATATGAATCTTTATCACAGTCAAACAGGAATTCAATCTACTTCAGCGGTACAAAAAGCGAGCAATTCAAGAATTCTTCTAAGGACATAAAAGGCAGATCATTTTGAGCTGTAACAAGAATTTCTTAAACACCTACACCAACACTAAATGATAATATTCTGTAAATGTTGGCCGAAGTGTGCCTATGGAGACTCCAACCCTTACACTCAGAAATATTTGAGCCTGGCCGCACACGAGTACTTTAACAGAGTACATTTGGCACCTCCCTGGCAAGAGTCAAGTCTGGTGAGACACAACTGAAATGCTGAGTCAGATATTCTGCTGTTACATATGGCTGACACCAGCTGTAGTCCCTTACATAGAGGAGTTCTCCAACTCCCTGCTTTTGGAGTTTAGAGACAGTCCTGGAGATGAAAGGCAAAGCTTTTAATCTTGTTCCCAACATGACTTACCCTTGTCTTGGGAAGTTCTCTAATTTTCTTCTGTCTTACTCTACACTTTGTGTAAAAAGAAGGAACCACCAGCAAATTTGCAAATGCTCTGGGGACAGATTAAAGCCCTTTTTTTGTATACCTCTAACCTCGCTATTGGCCCAGTTTCCATGCTGCCTGTAATTGCCTCAAAGCTGTTCTTACCCACCAGCTAACTCAAAATGCTCCAAATGCAGGAGACATCGATGTGGGGGCACCCTGACAGCTTCTAAACTCACATTCTTGCTGGCCTGCTGCCCCCCAAACCTGGCATGAGGCTGGCACAAGCACCCACATACCAACTGTGCCACACAGGAACAGAGACGGGGCAATGGGTTCAAGGCCAGATTGTACCATTGCTAGAGGCTCTGGCTGTACAGTCCATATACAGAAGCTCTGAAGAGCAAATTTCTGCTGTTCCAGCAGCCAACAGCCCTCCCCTCACCTTCCCAGTATTGCCCTCAGGCCCTTTTTCCCTCACCCTGCAGCAAGCACTGGCTGGGTCCAGACTGCCAACACCAGCTCAGACTAGGTAACAAGACTAGTGGCACATGATTTTAGAAAAATAGCACTGTCCTCTGTATAACCCTCCAGGACTAAAATCTGTGTTATGAGCCTCAAGCAGTCACAGAAAATATTTCACTTTAGTCAGTAGCATACATGAAGGTATTTCTTCCTCTGAAGTTGCTAATGAAGCCACAAATCCTCCTAATATTGATACATATATATGTAATCCTCTTACTAAAAGTTTAGCCTGATTAATCTCATCCTCTGAAAAACATTCTAAAAATAATTTCATTTGGCGTGTGTTTCTAGTACTGTCTGATGCCTTTTGTTTCATCAGTTATTGATCAAAACTCCACTTCAGAATAACAAGACATTTATGTAACAAATTGTCACTTACCATTTGTTACCATGCATCTTTCACATGCTATAATATAATTTAAAAAACCCTCAAAACATTAACAGATAAGAATCTTCCTTATGGTAGTATTGTTCCTGCATGTGTATATACTGTAAAACTGCTGTGGATTTTTGTCATTAGCTCTGATGCCAAGAGTCAGTATTTTATAGGCATCCTACTAATGCAAAATGCATTAGCACTAACATGGGCTACACTCCTGACAAAGTGTTTACTCCACTTCAGCCTGCTTGACTGAGTTCTCACCTTCATTTGTTTTTGTTTCTCTGTCTACTTAATGCATTTTCAGCTATCATCATCTCAGTTCAAGTAGGATGTTTATTATTTGGAGCTCTCTGTGGACTGTTTTAAGAGTTAGTCATCTCCTGTTTCTATTTAGTCCATTTAATTATAACAAAAAGCATCTTTTTCTTTCTTGACTCATCAGTGGCCCAGTATCACACCTTTTAGAGACTGTCTGAAGAATACAGCATGTTTTACATATGATAGAAAAGGATATGTCATCTCAAGAGAATATGTATTTTTTGCTGATGTTGCAAGATATGCTAGGGCCAGTTCTGGCCAATCCTGAAGACTCATGATTGACAGTAATTATAATTTTGTGCAGACACTCTTAACACTCCAAAACTTCCTATAACCAACACACAGTTTAAGACCAGATAATATTTACAACTTAATCATTAAGTATAAACAAAAAAAAAATAAAGCTCTGTTGTTTCCAAGTGAACAACACACTATCGCTAGTGAGGCTCATAAAACGGAGCACTGAGATAATATGTCAAGATCATAATTCCAAGAAAGGAACAGAAAAACCCAAGGCATGATATGTGATGCAGGAGCATGCTGAAGTTTAAATAAAAATGGGAAGAGGTAGGGCATGTCTAACTTGGTTAAAAAATTTAAAGATACAGACAGCAGTGCAAATCACAGAACCCTATAACAGTTTGGGTTGGAAGATATCTTAAAGATCATCTAGTTCCAACCAGGAGAGCAGGAATCTAAGATCTGTAAACCCTGAGGTTTTTTCTGGATCAAGCACAACCCCTTGCTATATCTCAAGTTATCTCACCACAGAATACTGTTAAGAATTAATTCTGCTTGTTCTTACAGCAAATGGTTTTTAGCCACATTTCTCATAGTGGGAAGTTGTTTCAGATATTTGCTCTTCTGCTTACGAAGATGCTTGTAATTTGCAGTTCTATTTATTTATTTATCTATAAACAATATGCTCAAAGCTGGCCGAATACTGGAAGAATAGCAAAAAGCATGTTCCTGCTCCAAAAGCCCTCACTGCTAAATTTCCAGTTTCAGCTCTAAAGTATAGCATTTATCAATTGTCGCCAAAAATAGTTAACGGCTTAAAAAAATTATAGGTCTATTTAAATATTTATACTTACTGTTAAGATTTCAAAACCATGATCAACAAAGCTTTGAAAAAAGAGAGGGAAGTACATTCAGGAATTTAAGAAACAAAAAATAAAACTAAAAAGGCAAACCCTTAAAACTACAGTCAGCTTCAAAAATCTTGTATTCCCTGTCTATAAAGTATAGGATCTAAACCCTCAAGGTTTATGCAGCTTTCACCGAAGGGTGTGCTTTCTAAAAATTAAGCTCTGAGACACACAGAATATAAAACAGAAGGGAGGTTTGAATAACAATATTACTGTTTTACAGTATTTCCACCTCAAGTAAGTTTCTTTGGTTTATTTTATAAAACCTAATCATGAATTAAATAAGGCAAGTTTTTTTGGGGGATCAAGAAACTGATTAAATTCTTAAAGTAAATGCAGCTAATAAAGGACAGACTCTCAGTCTAGAGCTTAAGATGGAAAAGCTAATCTCTTAGGGAATAAGACTAAGATCACAAACTAATGAAAACTATGATTCTAAAAGGTTACTGAAAATAGTGCCAATCCACGGCATGTTTATTCACAACTATACCTGACAATCCTACAATCCTAAAGATGACACCATATTATACTGTGGATACATTCAGTAACTTTTAACGAAGATAGTTCCCCCAAAATTATTCAGAATAATTAAACTGCAAATGCAGCTGAGTTATGTCATCACTTAGGGCAGACGTTCAGCTGACTTAAAAACAGACACTTGCATTTCTAAATCACTTGATGCATTTGAAAATGGTGACTTTTTTCTTTTTTTTTTTTTTTAAAGATTAGTTACATCTTTCCATTTGAAGTACAAGCTGTTGGTTCAGAACTGCATCTTCCTCCTGGTCTGTACTGTGTGCCTATTGCAATGGAATAACAATGTAACTGTTCACCATTTATTTGTTGTGCTAATCTACACAAAAATTCTATTTTGCCAATTTCAGAAACACTAAATAACTACTAGGAAAAAATTCACAGTAAAATAACCTTTTACAACATAAATACTGATATTAAATTTATTTTCATAGTTCTGACGCTATCGTATATTTGCTAATGGTCAGCATCACGTTAAGACACTACATTCATTGGTACTTGGATGAAAGGATATATTGCATTACCTAATGGAAAGCCTTCAGGATGCATGAACCAAAGCAACTGAGCCCTTGTGAGGAGCAGGCTCCCGTGCTTTAGGAGTCCGCAGCCGGTGCTCCCAGCAGAGGGCAGCAGCTGCTGCGCACAAGCCAGGGGAGCACTTGGAAAGGCAGCACGGAGAGCAACGCTGGATCTCCCGACTCCTCAGCACCATGGAGGATGACACAGAAGGTACACTGTTGTCTGCCTTATTTAGACCAGATCACATTTCAAACCAAACTGTCACAATTACAAGTTTTCAAGTGAAATTTTAAAAGGGAAGTGAAGAAACAGGACTGGCAGAGGGTGATTTTTTTCTAAGGTGTAATGAACACTGTCCTTCATGTGTAAACACACTAAAATAGGGATTTTAAACCCAAGTTAATATGTACATTTTATTTTAAAAGGTATCTGGTGATCTTTCATTCACACACAACTCAATTAACAAATTAGTTATGTTTTGCAAGAATATAACTCCATTGGTAATGTATCCCTCATTGTATAGATGGAGAAACTGGCAGAAAGAAATTAAAGGCCCCAAAGAATGGGAGAAGTCAATGTTAACATTAAAATTTGGGAACCATATGTCCCTATTTCTGCCTGGTGCCTGTCCAAGCCTTTGGTAGCTACATTTTATGAGGCCTTAGAAAAGGTGGTACAGTAAAAAACATTTTTGACAAAAACCAAGCAGAGTCCTCCTGGCTGATTACACTGGAGAAGCACATTCCCAGGGCTCCATTCTAGTGAGCCGGTTTAACTGCTTCGTGCCCATGACAAAGACTACCATGCGCCACACTGCCACATAAACGCTGGTGTGTCAGGTCTGAAACCGCTTCTCATTTTGCTTTAAAGCAACCAAAATAGATCAGTATCCTCTCATCCAGATTTTTGTTGGTTTTCCACATGTTCACATAGCTAGTAAAGAAAAAAAAGCTAAGTGTATGAATTTGATATTAACTCAGTTAGCTAAAATTTGGGATTATCCTCAACTGGGAAACTATGATTTACAAATTGATGCACACAATAGCTTAGCAAGTCAACTGCATGCCATATCAACATTGCATACAATATATTATTTGCATTTTATTTTTATAAACATTAATGGACAACCAGTAATTACCAGTATCTGATGCATTATTTTAGACAGAAATAACACTTTATATTCTTGACATGAAAAAGTTTGATGCTAACATATGAAACAATAAATTAAATATTGTAATACCAGAAAGGCATCAACTCTAACTCTCAGTCTTCAGTTATTCATTAAAAAACAGCTATTATGAATATTCTGCTTAAGGTAGGAGATGTTCCAAATAGTGTCAGGTTACCAACTGCTGATTTACTATTTTCATCTACTATGTATTAGCTGACATCCCATAAAATCACATGATATCAAAGTAGAAAATGTTTCAATATTTCCCCTTAAAACAGAATTTTGATTTTATTTTGAAGGAAACATCAGTGAATTTGAAGAGATTTTACAGGCTGTTCACATGAAATATTGTATTACAGAAATCACTAAGTAATTACCTGAGAAATTTCAAACATATTTCCTTAATCCTGCACCAACAAATGCAGATTTTTAGGTCTGGATATTTATCCCTTGGAATGCACTGTAACAGTTACCCAAGACCAGACTAGAAGACATATTGCAGCAATGAAGTGAAAGCACAGTCACTTCAGTGATAAACTATTTCTGCAGTGTAACAAAAGCATCTATCTTTTCACATGTTGATTCTTGCAAAACTTACTCTTTTTTCTGGAATCTTTAAGGGTAATGGATAGCCAAAGGAATCAATTAACCAAGTTTCGAGTATAATGTTGCCCACTCATGCTGCAATGATTACCAACACTCACATGAGCAGCGGTATACAACAGTTTCAGAAGACTCAAAAAAATAATACTGCAACTCCAAGATAATATTGTTAAGTTGTAAGTACTTCCGTGATGTGGACCAGGCATGTCAAATTTGGAAGAATGGTTGCTTGGTATGAGGGAAATGTCCTAAACCCCCCTCAAATCCAAGGAAGCTACAAGCCTTGGAAAAACTCCATCTGAACTGACTGCACAGATGGATCATAGACTAAGTATTGCCTACTCCCAGAAGTAGGAGGGGGATAAGAGCTGGTTATCCCCTCAAGATGGACTGGGCACATTCCCCTGCCAGCTGCTGAACTTGTTCACTGCATGTGCAGGGGCAATGAGAGCTGCCAACAGGCAGCAGGGACCCTGACTCCCTCACATCCCTAATTTCAGACAATTTAAAACCAGAGAAGATCATGAGGTACTTCAAGCTCCTGCATTATAGAGACAGCTAAGTCTAAAAACTAGTATTCAGCTTAAACAAAAACACCTCCTCCTAAAATGGCATCCAGTTTTGACCTAACACACAGTAAAAGGAGCCTCTGTGTTTTCTTAGACATTAAAAAAAAAGGCACAACAAAACAAACTCTCACAAAAAATCCCCAACCTTTTCCCCAAAATATCTGTTTTGATAAGAAATAAATTGCACACAGCATTCTTGTCTTCATTGCTCCTCCCCCCATACACAGAGTAATCTGTATTTACATGAAGTTTGTATTGACTTTTATGTTATATTCAAAACTCCTGGGGAAAAAACCTGTTATATTGCGCTTAGTATAAAAATGTGCTCATTAGCAATGCTACACTCAACAACAAATCTTCAGCAAAAATTCTTTTTACAGGATAGTTAACTAGCTTAGCAATCCATTTAACAAATACTTTCTTGAGACTGCATAATGCCAATTTCCTAGTAAGAACACCATCTTCAAAATTCAACCCTTCCTATGAAATCAGGGAGACCAGAGAATTAATTTCATTTTCATTCTTTAGTCATCCACTCTGTGCATCCAGAATCAGCTTCTCCATTACCCTTCCTGGACTAAAATCTAATCAACAGCCTGCAGTTCCACCCGTCATCATATGCATTTATGAATTTTACTTGTTTGTTTTCTAATATTGTCACATAGAGCATTCTTCTAATGATGTGGGATTTCTCTTGCACTCCAACATTTATCAAAAATAAAAAGCTAGTCAGAGATATCAGCCTAGTTTTCCAGGACTCCAATGATACAAAACGTATTTGCAGACTATTTTTAATATATGTTAACTATATACAGGCTAAAAATTATTTCACTATCCTTTAGTGAAACAAATATTTCACTCTGCTTCACCCAGAACACATATTTTTTTGCAAAACTTTTTCCTTTTTCCACATTATTATTAAAAGTTCATCCATCTCCAGCTAAGAATAAGCCAGTAACATTCAGGTAATATAAAACATCAAAACTCCCGTTTTACTTAAGAAGTCTTTTATCTGAATGGACATGTTTGCCCATGACCTTTATTTTATCATTTTCCTGCACTTCATAACTAGTTGCCATTCATTTGATATTATTTGGCTCAGTCTCAACAGTGACACAGGAAGTACTTTTACTATCTTCCTCCTCAAAGAGTCCTTCTTGGTTTTTTCTGTGTTCCTCTTTTTGTTGTTATTTACACTTCCTTTTCCAGCTAGTCACACTTCCCTTTTGCTTTTGAAATCTACTCTTCCTGAACACTCAAATATGCAACTTTACTGTTTGGAAGTATCTTTTGGTTTCATCAAATGTTAGAAAATCAAGATTGTTTCTACGCAACACAAATTTCTGGATGAATTCACCACTGTACGCTCCAACCAAATAATCTTGTAATGGATGTAGTACACTTTATGCTAGAAAATTACCATTTGCAATTTTCAGGCTCATTAGATTTCACCTTTTCCCATGTTTTATCTTCAGCATAATAAGAAAATACAACGGTGTATTTTCTTTATATGCTTTTAATAGCCAAGTGCTAAAGAATCAATCCACCTTATTCTCCATTTGAAACAGATCCCTATGAGTACTATCCTTCTGGGTTTGTTAATTAGTCGACTGATTGATATGTACTCAAGAACCTTGTATTAATTAACTTTAAGGCAGGTATCAGTACCTCTAATGTTACACACTGTTTTCAACCTCTTTTAGCCACTCTGTCCTTAAGCAGGCTGTAAGCAATGATTCCATACTATTATTTTATGAATTTATGAATGAAGGTTTCAACAATAGAAATTATCTCTCATTTTTCGCCATTAATGAGAATTTCCCATTTATCATGCTTGTCAACACGATTTAAAAATTATATAAAACCAACTGTAAATCTTGCTTTCAATTCTGTTTTCAGTTCAATGAGCTCCTACAACATCAACTTTAAATTTGATTTATCTACATGGAGGCTTTGCTTGAGCTGTAAATTAAGCTCCTCCCTGGTTGCAACAGGCTCCAACGAGGAAGATTTCCTGCCCCACATCCCTTCATACAATCAGCCTTCCCATGAGATTTTGTCCCCATGTCCTGCACAAAGACACCTGCAGATTCACTCCTTGAAAATCCAAGAAATCCCCTCCAGTATTTTGTCAATCTTGCTTTTCACTACATTGTTTTCAGCTTTCTACTTCCCTTTTTTTAATAATAGGACTTATGATGCCTATCAACTAATCTACCATTTGGCTGCATGAGAAATAGCAAATACCTTGTTGCTATGTCCCCTACAGATTGCTGCTTTATCCCTCAACAAATCATTTCCACTATCAGCCGGCTTACTGGAATATATAGAAATTATTTCATATTTCCTGTCATGTTGAACATCTCCTCATTTAGGGTTATTTTTTGCAATAAACCACCAGTGCACTATTCTGGATCCTCCCTATGTCTTCTGTGACATGTGGGAGCAATTTCCCACTCTGACTGTTTAAAAAAGACACTGCATGTGTAACTTTTTCCATCAAAATTGAAAAGAATTCATGAAAAAAAGGAACATGGTTTCATGGCTTGACAGATGAATTTTTCCTTTTTTGAATTTTGCCTTTTAGCAGATTTTAATGGCATCAGGGCAGGCAAATGGAGCAATGGGGCAGGCAAGGTCCTAAATTCAGCTTATACCAAGGGGAATTGTCTACCATTGCTATGAATCACTGCAAAAGTTTACAGTCAAGACAAAAATCACTGCAGAGGCAATTCTGGCCATTCATACGAATTTAATGGACAATTCTGAAGTTCATGACTATACTTTTCTACCTATGAAAAGAGCACACTGATACCCCTTACCTACATAATAATGTAATATATATGAAGATATATCAGTGATCTGAAGAGAAAAATCAGCAATGACTGAGGAAGTTGTTAAAAGAACACCATTTACTGTCTGCCATGTTGCTTCAGTTTTAAGCCTGCAATTTTGCCATTAGAGACTACCATAACACACCTGCAGAAGGCATCTGAATTGAGACAGAAAGACTTCCTAAGTCCTGAGTGATCCATGTAAGAACAATACTGTTAAACAGTGTTTAGCATTTCATAAGGAATCGCTTTACTTGCTCTGAGTGCAAACCAAGACCCTCAGCTCCATTATGCCAAGATGATCTGAACCCCAAATAATTCTTGAACAGGATGAAAACCTTCAGACCACTGACATGTGAGCTAATCAAGGCACTTCTACTTAGAAGCAACTTATCCCATCTAAGTACATAAGGCACTTACTGGACTAAAGAATTTTACTAGTATTTGCTGACAGCATAGCTTCCTGATTCTTTCAGAGGTACAAGGCAGAAAATGTCTCAAAACTTCTCATGAAAAGCAAGCTGTACTACCCATGATATACCTCCATTCTTACAAATGGCTTGTTGGTTTTGTCTGAAACTGAAAACCAACAGTCTAAAAGGTACAGTGTGAAACATAACCAGTGAAATTTCTGTCCACATAGTTATCAACTTGGTAGCTGCAGGGAAGTGAAAGCATAATATTATCACCAAAACACTGGTCATCATCCTGAATCTAAAGAGCTATTGGCCCAGTTTAGGACTGTGATCATTTAACAATAATTTCAGACATCAGTACAGAGATCACTGAAGTACAATGCAAATCCTGGGGAACTGTCTTCCAACCCACTGGAGGTCAAATACAAGGAGAACTTTTCAAGATTCACTTCTCATATGTTTAAGCAGAGAATGTGGCAGTACATAGCAAAATCTGGCATATTTTGAGAAGGCCTGGAATTAAACATTCCCTGTACATGTAGTTGAAACCAAAGCATGCAACAGCAGTGTTACTTTAGTGGTGCCAGGATCACTACTCCTTTGCTTGAGATCAAACTGAAACCCCTTCTTATAAATTATTATAAAAAGATCATAAAAAGGACTATAAAAGAGTATTTGACTGCTGTTTACCTATTAATATGTTACCACCACACATATACCAGCAATGATGTTAAGCCAGGCATATACTGTAGTAGGATTTTTGAAGACAATCTGTGATACACCTAAGAGTGATTTTACTATATCATTAAAAAGAAAATTATTGTGGTTCTTTTGAGGAGGGCTGGGTTTTCCTGTTAAATTCAAAATATTTCTGGTAATCAAGTTAAAAGAAAAAAGCCTTTTTAATTTAGTGCAACTTGGGAAAATAGCAAGTTTGTGTGGTTTAATTTTTTTTTTTTTAACTGTGAGCATTAACTGATCTAGATTGGACTGGGTACTCACTCTGTCACACAGCTCTTCAAACGTGAAGTCTGCAATGGTTCCACACGCTTTATTCAGCCTCAGCTCTCTGCCTTGCACTTTTAGAATCCTTGGTCTAGTTACTATGGGAACATGAACAAAGACTCAATCTTCTCTGGATAATTACTATAAAATTCATCTCTTACAGATAGGAAATGCATAGCTTCATGAATAATAGCACATGATTCAACACATAAATTAGACAAAATGCTGATACAATGACTGCCACTTGAGTGTGGCATCAACCCATATACAGCAATGGAACTTATTAATTGGTCAGTGGAGATTGGGCATTGTGTTCTAAATGTATTCTCTTTCAAGAGAAATTAACTTACGTACAATCATTTTGTTTCTGAGCCAGCTCATCAAACAACTTATCCATGACAGCCTCCACATCAGCTTCACTTGTGCTACAGTGAAAAGAATAATAGAATATGAAATTAATAACACTTGAAGCCAACATCAAACAGCTGCCTGAGCCTGCTTAGCTTTTTGCCCATAAAAAAAAAAAGAGAACAGGATGTTATGCTCTAAATACAAACATTACATTTAGAATACACTTAAGAGTAGAGAATATTAACTCTCAGGTAGATGATTCTGCCTTATTTGCATACACTGAAAGACTTCTGTGTTTTGAGCTGCTTCCAGTAATGAGGCAATACAGGCAGAGCAGATCCATTAACACTATGCGTACACAATGAGAAAAAAGGCTTCTGGCTCTATCTTGCATGCAAAATAAGAGCAAATAGACAAGGCAAGGCAAGGCAGTCAAGCACCTAAAGAAGTATCCTTTGAAATTTCTGAGAGGGGACTTTGTGAAATTAAACGTTGAAGCAGATTTTTCTTCTTTTTTGGGGGTGGGGGGTGTCAAGTCAACCGACTGTATTGATGAAACAATTTGCAAAATTAAACTGTGAAATTAAAAATACCAGTATGATCTCTGCAGTAGCAATTTTAGCAGTTTCCCAGTCTCTGTTCCTAATATTGTTTGGGAAAAGATCAACCACATATAGTGAAAATGCAAAGTATCTGCGCTGATAGCTGAAGTAAAGTTTACATTCATCCTCTGGGCCACAAGAATTAAAAAATCAGTCCAACCAGAGACCTTTTTTTTAATCACTGAATAGATAAGAGAACTGACCTTTCAATGTTTTATTCTTAAAGAGAAATAGATAGATAGATAGATAGATAGATAGATAGATAAGATTTCTAGCTGAGAATAGTAAATCAGTGTTATGGTAGACATCAAACTAAAACTAGGATATATAATGTTTCACTGAAGTTTGTGTAATCTCTTTTGGTGTGAAAAGTCTTGTTTTAAAGATCTTGATGCACTCCAGCCACACTGCTTCACACAGTTCTAGACATCCTCTTAACTGACAAATGAAGTTAAACAAATACTCTCCTGTTCATTAGGCATTAAACACCTTAAAAATGTTACCAGCAGAACTGAAGTAACTACTTTTCAGCTCAAGCTTAACAATAACAAACCTTGTAGATACAAAGAATTTGGGGAAAAATAAAAAAACACCACAAACTTCTACAAGTGCCATTTCAAAGATATTAAAAAACCTTTTCTGACTAGGAGGTTACATAAAATTCTAGAAGTTTCTCTCAGCATTGATATTGGTGTGATGCATTCCTCTGACAAAATGATAAATGAAAAAAAGAACAGACAACACCAGGAAAAAAAGGCCATAAAAGGAGGTAAAGAGTGTGTGCGTGTGTGTATGTAGGTATGTGTATCACAGAGTATGTGCATGTGTATGCATATCAGTATCAGAAATTTAAATGGAAAGGCTACCAGAAGAAACAGCTGAATACGATGCTAAGGTGGATATTTCCACATAATTGTCAATAAAGTTTGTTTTGAAAACGGACAGCTGAGACCAAGATCAATGAAATTGCTTTGATCAGGCATCTTGTAATCAAGTTACACTGATTGCTCTCAGATGAGTATGAAACAGCTTTAAGTACCTCTCAGTTACATATTTTAAATGAAGACAAGATACACAAAATATGAAACATCAAGAGGATTCTTTAAAAACTGTGACAATGGTACTATAGCCATTAATAGAAGAACATAAACATGTTGGACAAAAACGTTTTGTCTGGGGGGCAAGACTGCTAATTAAATTTCAAAAATCTGTAGCAAAACATTGTACAGTACCTGATTTTAAAACAAACCAAACAAAATGAATCCCCGCATACTAAGCTAGTTCTACAGGTTGAAAGCTCCAATGAACCAGTTTGAATAGAATAATGAATGAGAAAGGACAGAAAAAGAAAAGGACAAGGAAATAAGTACTTAACTGGCAGCTACGGGCGTTTTCAAATAATTTTTTCCCCCCACTACTTCCTAATGATTTACAAATCAAGTTCTGAAGGTAACCAACATCCTTTCAGTAAGGGAACATAAGACAGAATTATTGCAAGTCTCTGCCATTCACTTGAACACAAGTTTTACTGCAGAACACAATGAAATATTTTGGCCGGATACTACTCCCACAACTTTGTACTTCTTCTCCCCTCAGAGCTGATGCCAAAGGCACCACATTTAGCTTATTACCTGCTAGAAACCACAAACATCCTTTTCCTTCCTTCAGAGTACGGACAGTGAAAAAAGAATATGGCAGGTGCTGTCCACAAGTGTGCAACAGAAAGTCAGAGTGCAGCAGGCACAGGAAGCAGCACCACAAGCAGGGAGGGACAGCAGAGGAATCAGAACCAGGCCCATGATGAGCAACACTCAGGTATCAGTGGTGCCTTCAAAAAGTACTTCTGAGCAGACATCGCAAAGCGCAGGGAAAGCAGAACCAGGCAAGAATACAGAACAAGAGCTACTTTTCTCAAGTTCATACAGTCACAGTTTAAGGATACAGAACCTGCATTGGAGCTGTTTTCCATATATGAAATTCTGTTATTTCCTTCCAAAAGCAGGAAGAGTTACCAGTTGTAATTCTACCAAGCAGTATCCCTCCTTCCAGACAAACAACTACAACACTTAACTTCATTAAAAAGTACCATGGACATACTTGGCTTCAAACACCTGTCACAGGAATGAAAATACCCCACCTTTCTTAATGGAAACATGATTTTTAAGTCAGTATTTTAGAAGTGCAACAGTTATAAATATAATATTAAACTACTGTAGTCTGCTTTGTTCAGGTTGTCACTGATTAAATAATATTACAAGAGAAAATGTAAGACAGAGAAATGTTTGCCTTGCAAAGTTTTCAAAGTATTAAAGAGGATGTTTCTGTTAGGCAGATTTATGCTGCAACCATAAACACAACTGTGAATATATTTTAAAATAAATATATTTGCAAATATAAAGTGCTAAAGAAATTTTATCATGATAAACAGAAACAATCTGTCAAAACAGAAGGGTGTTGGGGTTTTTAATCCACAGCATTGGAAACACCCAAAATTAAATGAATCCTTGTCATTGGATTTCTATAAATACTTAATTACTTAAATACAATAAGGATGTTCTTCTATTATAAGAGAATTGTGCAATCTCTTACAAGAGGATATTCATTACTTTCTAACCATCTGTCACTTCAGTTCTCCAAACACCACACCTCCCCAAAAAATCTAATTAGTTTTTATTCAGTCACACATTATAAATGATGCTAGTGTGGATACTGAAAATGTACTTTAATGAAGTTAATATCAAGGCATAATGGAAGGCGGTTTGCTGAACAAAATGGACCAGAAGGAAAAGAAAGGAAAAGTCACACCCTGCTAATTCTACTATACATTTTTCATTTCCCATTGACTAGGAAATTATTGGTTAATAAGAAGGAAAAAGAGAACAAATACAATAGATAAACTTACAGGTAGTAAAGTTTTCCAGCAGCTGGAAGCACTCGTTTCCTGTAGTCTATTCCAGAATCAAGCTGGACTGTGCTGCAGTATTTCTACAGAGACAAAAAAAAAAAACCAAAAAAGAAAAAAAGAAAAAAAAAGAATAGCTTTCCTCGAGCCAAAGCTGTATTTACTATTGTCTGTGATACAGAGAAGATACACTGCTGTGATAAACCATCAGCATGAATATAATCTGCAAAATTGAAATTCAAGATCAAAAAGCTGAAGTGTCATTTGCAATTATCAGAGCAAAGAGAAAAGCTGAAAATCATTCACATATTCAAAACAAAAAAGTCCATCACAAGTACATCAACTAAAAAATTAATATTGATTAGAAACATGGAATTAAATGAAAGTGGATATTACTCATTCTCTCTAGGCACTGCTTTGTTGCAAAAATAATTATTTCTACATTAAAATACATACATTTTGAAATACAAAATTAGAAGCATTAAAAGTTTAAAAGAACACAAACAAATTCTACAAACAAGTGAAACTACTTCTATTTTATAACCTAAAAAAAATTTTATCTTTTCCTTCTACTAAGAAGAGTAAAGACTTTATTACACAAATATCAAATATATGAACCACACCAAGTTTTGCTGCAAAATGGACAAGGGAGGAATAAACAAAGTTCTGTATCAAGAAGATTTGATTTCATTTTTGCCATGTCTGAATTAACTCAGAAGAGTATCTTTTTTGTTTCCTTTTAAACAACCTGTAAGATTCTAAGTGTGATACAGATGTCCCTGAGCAGTTACAATAATTGCTTCTGTTAGAAAACTCAAATCCAGCTGTACTAAAGGGTGCTTTCTTTGATTCAAGGCCAGAGACTGAGAGCAAAATTCTCACTAGTATCAGTGGGATCAAGATTTTACCACCCTGGCAAAGGGAATAGCTCAGCTTATCTGTTATGATTACTTTCAACACACACAACTTGTGGGTGTTATATATAGCAAGAAGAAAAAGAAGCTATACAAGAGAGGAAAAGATTTAATATTTCAGAAAATACAGATCTATCAACAATTTAATTAAAGCAATAAAACTTTTTTTAAAATGTAATTCAACACCAATTAAATTCTGCAGTTTGCTAGAATCCACTAAATCACTCTGCATCTTCACTGCACTACGAACTATTGGTTTATCTTTAATATTCTTGTTAAGCGTTTCATATTCTGCATGTTCGAATTTTTCAAAGCCTCCTCGAGGCCATTCAAATAACAAAATTGGAAATGTCAAACTTCATTTATAGCAACTACATTGCAGGGAAAAATTTAGAAGAACTATCATCAGTGATTTAAGGAACAATGGCCCTTTTGAACAAATGCATTGCATAGGACAAGTAGATCACAAATATCTGCAGGAATTACTGTGATGACTCACTGCATAAATTTTTTGCCCTTGGCTATTAGTGAAGGCTCTATACCTACTTTAAATCTCCAACTTCTCTGCAAAGACACAGAACTGAAGAAAGAAGGTAAAGAAACATCATCCTGAAAGCACAGAATCTCAGGAAAATCCATGTATGTTTAATTCCAGTAAGTGAAAAAGCCATGCTAATCAAATCATTATCTTGGACTAAGGCTACTGCAAACACAATAGCATTGGGACTACAATATTATTATAATCTATTCCCTTTCTTTTCATGAGAGCTCACAAAGAAAGAGAATAACAGAACAGAAGAAAAAAGTTCCAGAGGCATGTAATAATATGCACAAGGGAGGGAGGATGTTTAAGCTTTTCTTCGGCATCAGTCTGTCAGCCAAGGCTAGAAGGAAGATTACTGAAATTTCACAGCAAAGCTAGTGCACTTAGCTTTTCTTTGCCAGCATCTTTCCACCTAATGGTTTATTTTTCCAAAGTAGTAGATTAGCTTAAGTACTATTTTCTTTATGTTAGTAGGGGAAAAAACCCCACAGATTACTACTACAGCTTTGAGGACTATGAGATTGCTTAGATTAACTTTAGATACTCACTTATTTAGTAATGCTGTTACTCATTTTGGTTTGTTTTTTCTGGCAACAAGAGATGCGCAATTTTATATGAATTCAACCTCATCTCTTTGGCCTTCAAGATGAATTTATAAACTCTACTGCTCCCTCAGAAAGTTGCGTTGCATATAGTGAAGAGTGAACACAGAACTACATATCCTTGAGAGTATTTCACGGTTATGGTAGGCTGAAAGAAAAAAAAGCACACTGAAACACTGTAGCTGCAGTAAATTTGTTCCCCGATACTTACACTGGTGCTGGAGGCTCAGCTGCTAATGACAAGCAGGTGTCCTGTGCACTCACTCAGATACAGATTTGCACTGGGCTATATTGTGCAGGTCATTGCAGCTTGATGAAACAGAAATGGGTGCTCAGTGCTACAGTATTTTAGTCCACTTGTGTTCCGCTTACAAACTTGTCACTCCTTAAATGCACCACCAGCCTTTTATGACTCCATGATTTAACATTACACTGAATGAATTTTGAAGGCAAAAATCATGGAACTGAAGATGTAAATACTACCAATAAAGCTACAAAGAAGATGCCTTTTATTTTTTCTTCCTTCTCTTTTCTCTTTCTTTGAAGTAATTAGTATTATCACTATTCAGGGAAAAACAATATCATTAGTGACTCTAGTTAAGAAGAACTTGTGTGTTCAAAAATTTATTTATGTTTTTGGGCCTCTTTTAAGCTACAAACAGTGCCTAACAGATATTTCTTTCCCTATAAACTTTGCTTGCATATCTGTAATGATGTACTGTAATTGATTCTAATATGATATAACATTATATAGTTTATTTCAAAAAAACCTATTAGATATAGGACCTTTCAGCCAGAAAGACAATAGTAGAATCCTGTTCAAAGATCTATAAAATACAGTTAATACAATCCTAGTGATTTTTTGCTTCCTTAGGCGGCAAAAGTCAACTGAACTAAACATAAACAAAATGAAAAAACGGAGTTCTGATGTACAGCAGTTTTCTGTAACACAGAGTGTAAGCATAAAAGCAGGGGACAGCTAACAGGAACTGAGAAATACTTAGTCCTTTTGAAAACATTTGGCATTTTACTACTTGGATGTTCCTACTTCATTGATGGGTTTGGCCTCTCCAGATTGATGGTCAGCTCAGGAAGGTACTCTGGCTATTTAGAAATCATATTCTAAATACAAAGAAAAGAGCCACAGGAATTTCCTAACCCTTCTACAGGTTCAGGTGTCTATCCATGCTCATTGCTAATTATTTTAACTGAGACACGTCGAAGCTCACCCACGCCTATTTATCATTGTATAAATGTACACAAAATGAACAGCTCCTGCCATTAAACTCAAATATCATCATCTGCATGGCAACATTCTCTCAGGAAACATCCCTTTAAGACATGATTTCTGCAGTTAGATTATAAGATCTGCAGGGCAGGAACAGCCTTTCCTTATGTGAATATGACAAGTACACATCCATAGGTGCTAATGGAAAATAACGTAACCAAAAAAGCCCAAACCACCACACAGAAGGGGGCAATGTTATTTACACAAACTGAGCTCTGTGTAGTAGATGAGAAAAAGGGTGTGATAAGCAGCAGCAGCGAACCTAAGGGCAGTAGTAGGAGGATTGCTTGGACTACCAGACAATAACACCACCATCTCTTCTCTGAGTTAAGAATGTACCGTTGCAGATAGCTCTAAAGGGAGATGTAGCACATGGTCACCTTTGCTCAGTCAGAAAGGTCACAGAGGTCCTGAGCAGAGATCCAAAAGTTTTTCCTTTTGGGGTTTCATTGTCAGTAAGGGTACCCATCACAGTTCTTTGTTTCTGCACACATAAACATTCACTTACCCGTTTCACAGGAAGGCAGAAGGAAAAATATTTGTATTATATTTTTTTTAAGATAAATGCTTTAGATGTTAAAAAGACAGTGTATAATCAGAACATATAACAAAAGAAAATCATGCACACCAAAATAATGTATATGTCCAAGCTAAATACTTAAAATACTAGATTTGCAAAAAGGAAAACCAGATACATGGTTGTATGGTATGGAAAAACAAATCCTGCTCACCCATGTAAGAAGGAAATACCGAACATCAGAGAGGGTGCCTATGTGAGTACCACCATGCATCTTCTCTCCCCTCCACAGGTATTGACAACATTATTCTCCTGCATCACGGTACTAAAAAATCTGTACTATAATTTTAAAATCCTGGATGTTTGGGGAGGGGTGGAAAGGTAGCCTTTTCTACTTTTTACCCTTCAGCTTCTTATACCAAGGGGAAGACCCCTACTAAGACTACATATAAAAGTTCTACTCTCTCCATCTTTGGACTACTTCATCCAGCACTGGACTGATTAAATTCTACAGATGTGACTGCATTCTCACACTCACTAATCACCATGGAACCCTAATCAACAGCCAAATAACTAACTGGAGTGCTCCGATTGTTAGCACTTAATTGTCAAACCCACAACTATAACAATTGGTTTCCATTTCTTAAGATGGAGTTTTAAATTTTCAAATTTCATTTTGGGCTAAACTTCTTTTGAAATAAATACTTAATATTGAAGCTACAGTCAGTCTAGTGGAACCATCCACAATTTCCAACAGATTTTCTATTCTATTGAGATATTTAAAGTCTGACTTACACTATTCAATTCAAATGCATAAAATTAATTAGTCATACAATTTATTTTCAAGTCATTTATGTATTTATGTATACAAAGAACAAATACAATTACAGAATTGAAAATGCAATTAGTAAGTTAAAAATACAGCATATGCATGCACTTACTTCTACTCAGTGACATAAAAACTTCGTATTACAGAAGGAAAAGACAAAGCCTCCAGGCTCAACTCAAGACACAACACCAAAAACAACCACCTTTTAGAAAGAATAGTTCAAATATTGTGATCAGCTAATGACACTTGATAATGCAGGTGAATAGATATTTCTTAATCTTATTGAAGATCACCTTAAGTCAACCCAATTACCATACTCTGCTCTGAATTTTAATGGCATTACAAAAAAGAAAACCAAAAAACAACATACAAATCATCTTATTAGACCACAAGAATAGACAAACTAATCACCACAGAATCCTAATCAACAGCCAAAGAATTAATTGGAGTGCTCAGATTAGCACTTAGCTATCAAATCCACTTATCTGGGGACCTCCAGAGAAGGTGTAAGGGAACAGAGATACAAGAGCGCTTCATCTTAGGAGGATCATCACCTTAATTCCCACACCTGCTGAGTTTCCACAGCCTTTCACACCTGGGTCAAACCAGACACCTGAAAATACAGTGTCAAATACATTTTTCATATGAGCAAAGAAGAGTATAGTTCTATCTCCAGGCAGACAAACCTGGACAACTAATACTCTTGGCCTCTGAACAAGCACCTTAGAACACCCACTATTAGTAACTATGCCTAAGAAGTGCAACTTCCAGCCACTCTTTCTGAGGAAAAGGAATTTTTCACATAGGTCTCTCCCTCATTTTCAAATGCATCCTCTGATGCATTTGTTCTCCATTAACAATATATGGGATCACTAATATTTCTTTCCTCCAGCAAATCAGAAAATAATTAGATTGCTCATTTGCAATCATTCTTCTCATACATTTACATTCACCCTAAGAGGGAAAAACTCTCCCACATCACACAACATGTAGACACGTGATGAGTGTCACCAGCCAACAACAGAGAAAGAGGTCCTTAGGTAAACAAAACTCACTAGCCTTAACAATTTTTATTTTTCATTATTTGACTCCATATAGTGTTAGATTATCAACTAGAATATTATTTCTTCTCTCTTAAAATTCCTCCTTAAGCAATTTCAAGAAAAGGTTACTCTATCCAAAGGATACCATTGCAACTGGCATTTTCCATAACTGTGGTAGCATAAGAATCATCTTAAGAAAAAAAAATGTAGTATATAATGAAAAATTATTGCTGACATATAAAGCACACCCACAGGTTTTAACTTTTGTGTACTCTCAAAGTCACCAGCATGTGACAGTCACCAGAATGTGAAATTTCAGAATGTGAATCTTGTCCAGCTGGGACTCACAAACTGGATGGGTCTGTCCACAGCCTGCTGAGAGAAGTGTTCAGGATAAGTGCAATTTCCTCTCCAGTGCAGCTCTACAAGGAGATCAACCAGACTGTTATTTATGAGCATGCAAGGTACAGGTACAGGACCTTTAAAGGGCTGCTCCTTTTATCCTTCTGCCTTACTTGAAAACAAAAAAAATACAAACAAAAAAAGGGAAATTAATCAAGTTTGTAACACTCCTAACTTTCTGCTACACTAATCCAGGGGAATGAGATGTACTCAGAGAGAGAAGGAAGGAGAAAGGGAATCATCACATATTTGGTGGTGGAGAAAACTTGGTACAAGCATTGTTGGATGTGCATATAGTTTTTGTCTCCTTGTTCAGATGTTGTTGAAACAGTAGACTTTAAAGAAAATGTCAATGAATCCTCATAAGCACTATACATGACCTCTGGGGTAATTAGCAATCATTCAAAAGCAACAAGACTAAAGTGTTCTATTCTTTATTACTGTCAGCTCTTTTCTTGATCAGCATTTTAATAAAGATGGTTCATTGCTAAGACAGTTTCATGAATCAGTCATAATTACATTCTGACATGCAGTGAATAGTAAAGCAAAACGAAATATCACTTCATCAACCTTTCTAACCTTTGTGCAAGTATTAACTGTAAATAATTTTTACACAATCTTACAACAGAAAATCTGCATACTTCTTAGCTTTGTACATACTCTACCCGAACTGAATCTCCTGTGACCTATACCTGAAAAAAACCCCAACATTACAATCAGGAATAATTACTTATCTTGCATGGTATTCAGGTATTGCCTTTCATAGACCAAATTAACTTCAAGTAGAAAAGGCTATTTGCTCTACTAAACAGCACAATGCCTTACGGGGTTAACTAAGTTTTTTTACAGGCTTTTCCCCTATATTCTTCTGCAATAATGAAATATGGGAAATTGATAAATAGCCGCCGCTACTTTATGCTTATCCCAATTGCAAACACTGTAACAAAACTAAACTAAACAAAACAAACCTCAAAGAGCCACATGAACAAATTTTAAGGAAAGCTTTCTAATTGTCATCCAAGAATCCTGTACAATATCAAGGAAAGTAATCACTCTCAAGTTGATTTGGGATAAGAAACATTTAACTTGTTTTTCAGTAGACCTATAGCAGAAAGATCTGGGAAAAGAAATACTGCCAGATATAACTTTTTCAATCAATCTTTTTCTTACACTTCTGACAAGAACATTTAAACTTTAAACTGAAGAGTTTAGCAGAGATAAACTGAGAGGCAAAATTCATTCAGTGGAAGTTGCACCAGTTTACATTACAGCCTTCAAAACTTCAACAACTAAGAAACCCCACTATTCTTGCTGCTACAAGGAACATACGATCTATTGTACAACTTTTCAATAACTTATTTTAATGTCTAGCTACAAATCAGCTACCCCCTAGGAAGAGGAAAAATAGACAATTAACTTGTAAAATAATGGTGCATGAATAAAAAGAGAGACTCTTAAAATGTACTGCTCTGTGAATAGTATTTCAGATATTCAGACAAAAGTGAAAGAATTTGGGACGTACAGATGTGGCTGTGCTGGCTCGGAGACAAGTAGCCTCTCCTTTTTCCAGTCAAGGAACAGAAGAATGGCAGAGTGAACTTCCATGCACTAAGAATTACACTGAACAGTGCTCCCCATTTCACATCACTTAGGAAAAATCTTCCTTGCAGAATAAGAATAAATACAAAAGAAAAAAATCCCACCTGCAAACCACAAATCACTGCATAACACCCAGTTTTGCTAAAGGACCAGTAATGACTGTAACTTTCAAACTCCTAATAAGCACACTGTGGCATTCTGTGAAAAACAAATGCCAAGAGTTCATGCTGAATTTATAACATGATGTTTCGTAAGCTAAGGGTCAAATTCACCCCAATACATATACTTCACTAGAATTATACCCTGGACGAAGTTATTTGTCTAGATTTCTTTTATGCTGTTGTTTTTCTTTTTAACATTTGATTTGTATTTCTTTTCCCAGTATTAGCCTTTGCTCCTGCCAGAACTGTTGGCAGGCAGGGGGAAAAAAAAAAGGAAAAAAAAAAGTAGTCTCGATTTACAAAACTGAATTTCACAGAATAATAAAAAAAACACGATTAAGATCTAAACAAAGGCTAAAGATGGCTTACATTTAGCTCTGATGAGGTCCACTACCTCATTACCCACAACTGAAAACTTCAGATGCATTTTGTTTCACGGGAATCCAAAAGTCCTTGCTGTAAAGCAGGCTGGGGGGTGCAGGGTCCATTCACTCTTTCTGTATCACAACCATTATGTAAGAAGTATAAAACACTGCCTTTATGCTGCCAAACCACAATGACTCTTCTTACATCAAAGGGTTTTTGCCACTAGGGGTTTTTTTCTCTGAAATTTATTCAAGCCAAGGGCAGGGAGACAACAATTCATACACGCTAATTACACCTAATTATCTATTCCTTTTTTTTTTCGCCTTTCCACCAGCTTCGGCCAGTGTTATTTGCTATCTGGGTTTCTCACAACCTCCCCTTGCCCTGTCCATCCAACTCAACAGCAAAGTCTTTGAAGAAAACAGTTGTGGCTTCTTAGAATTTTAACAATATAAGGTTCAACTCAAATTAAATTATTCTATTATTAGTTTTGACACATTTATGTGTTAAATATGAAGGCCTCTTGGTTAATTTGGCAAATTCCTCACATCTCTTCACAACTAGAATTGCTGGTAACACCCTCTCTTGTAGGAGCTTCTCCTCATGCTTTCTTTTCATGATCTAAATGAAATGTTTATTGGATTAAAGTTCTTCTCTGCAGACCTCCACGGTGGCCTGTGACAAAGAGCTTAAAAGCTTTATTAATTGGCTCGGGCTTTTTGGGGGGAGGCAGGACCTCATTTCACATTACATCACAAGCAAACAGAACTGCCACGTGTAATTAGACTAATTTACCCTGATATGGAATAGTTGATTCCTGCTGTATCTATGATATGCTTTCATTTACTCATTTTAATCAAGGAGCGAACAAACCAAGCAAGAGCTCAGGAAATCCTAACAATTAAAGAAAGGGAGAAGGCAGGAAGCCTGGCACAGAGCTACAGTAGCAACTATTTCATCCTAAGATAAAGTTTTGATCTGCATCTAAATAAACTGTCTGGGAGGAAGTGTCTAAGACAGACAAGAAAGGTAAACAAACTGAACAGTTCATCCCTTGAGAACATAATAAAGCAATAGGTACATTATAAAATATTGTAACAGTTACGTGTTCTGAACTATGGAATTCAAATAACTCGTGTTAAATTCAAACTTAAACACACACACACACACACATACACACACACACACAGAGGCTTAGAAGGCTGAATGCAGAAGGGATTGGTAGATTCTAATCTGACACCTTACTTTCTATATACAACATTTTATTACTTGACAGTCTCACAAAGTTATCAAACTAAAATTACCCAGAAATTATACTGATGTTCAGCACAAAAATCCTTGCAATCATGCTGTATTTGCTATTTTTATTTTTTCTGTTTAATTAGGTACACTTCACAAAAGATGAGTACTTCTATTACTTGCACAGAGAGAGAACAAGAACAAATGCTCCTTCTACTTAGGAGTTTGCTTGGTTACATACTAAGAAGGGAAACAAAAGGCTCAACATCTTCAGTAATGAAAAAGTCAATTGATAGGCGAAGCCATCACAATATCAAAGGCCTAATCCCTGCAATTCTGACTCAGGTGACAGTTCACAGGGGTCAGAGTGGCTGACACTGACCTCAAAAGCAGGTTTTAACTATTCAACATACTGAAAGCTGCTGGGCTATCACACCATTAGACTGGAACAAACTGACAAATCAATTTCATCAAGGAGATGACTTTTTTGGGAGAGGGGGGAGGAGAGAGGCAGATCCGCCACTCAACAAATCCCTGCATTTCTCACACAGGTGGTTGGACAAAAGCTGACTGCACCATCAAAGACATTTTACATCTACCAAATGCCTTTGTACAAAACTAACTCCCACAATTTCCTTAGGGGCAGCTCTAAATGTTTTTTAAACAAGTATTTTTCACATTCTCAAACTAAGCTACTGAAAAGGGAAAATACTTTTAAATTCCTCAGTTTCTTGCTTTGTAAGAAAGGGTCTATTTTAATTAAGATCACAGTCAGCAATGTTCTAAATAAAATGATCATTAACCAATTTCGAGAAAGACAGGGCAATACAGTGTATAAATAATGCATTGCCTTCTTTTTGAGAGGAGTGTACAATGCTTACTGTTAAAAGTAATTTTAACCAAACAGTTTTAAAATAAATAATTATTTGGTTCCTAAGATCAGAAGAAAAGAAAGAAAAAAAAGGGGAAAAAAAGAAGCTGACAGTAATTTCATGTCCTACTGACAACAGATTTCTGGCTGATTCCTCCTCTTTGCTCAAAGCAAAATGCAGGTAGCCAAAGCCAAACATTTTTTTCCAAAATTGTGCCTTTTAAAGGCATACTCAGACTATGAAAGGCCCTAAAACTTTCTGACTTTCAGTTAGTATTTAGTGTAGTGCAAGTCTATTGCACGAAGAAAACCTGGCAAAACACAGAAGATACATACTTGGTATTTCAACACAGTTTGACATTTTAAAGATTCATGCTACACTTCCAGGAAACTTTTGGAAGCTCAAGAACTAGTCACGAAGTTACAGACTGTACACAACAAATTGTTTGAGGAGCTCCCCTTCCTGATCTTCCAGAGAATGAAACACTGAACTAGCCACTGAATTAGAGTCAGGATTCCAGAACAATTAAGGGCTGATATAAGCATCTTCATTAAATGTCTGCAGAAATTAAAAAGTTGCTAAAATTACTGTCAAAACAGTAAATTAAAGCACACCTTCTCTTTTTTTATTCCAAGAGCCTCACAGAATATCTTACATGAAGTTGTTAAAGATTAGTGTAATGTTGATCTGCTGGAGGGCAGGAAGGCTCTGCAGAGGGATCTGGACAGGCTGGATCAATGGTCCAAGGCCAGCTGTATGAGGTTCTACAAGGCCAAGTGCTGGGTCCTGCACCTGGCTCCCAACAACCCCAGGCAGTGCTATAGGCTGGGGGCAGAGTGGCTGAAAAGTGCCATAGAAAAAAGGACTTGGGATTACAATTTCTTTAGGAAAAGGGTTTGTCAAGCACTGGAGCAGACTACCCAAGGAAGTGACTGAGACACCATGCCTGGAAGAAAGACGTGTAGATGTGACATTTGGGGACATGATTTAGTGGTGGACTTGGCAGTGATGGGTTCAATCTTCAAGGTCTTTTCTAACCTTAACAATTCTGCGATTCCAAGATACATAGCTTTATTTGTACATCAGTTTTAGAATATTTTTAGAAAATTTGTATATTTCTTTTTGGTTGAGAGTAACAATTTTTGGAGTATTTCTGCCCTAAGCATTTGAACAAAGTAACTCTGAGCAATTACTGTTTTTTTCAAGAACTGTCTTTAAAAAAAAAACCAAAAAACACATAGGAGTTC
Source organism: Pardalotus punctatus (assembly GCA_013400915.1). Taxonomy (NCBI): domain Eukaryota; kingdom Metazoa; phylum Chordata; class Aves; order Passeriformes; family Pardalotidae; genus Pardalotus; species Pardalotus punctatus. Next base: position 70,733 of record VZTX01001930.1, on the reverse strand, counting down.
CACACACTTTAAAATGCTCAATAAGACATCCTGTGAGATTAAAAGCTCAATCAGAAGGGACTGAATCTAATTACAATTATAGAATTAGAAGATTCTTCTTCCTAATACTTCTTATCTCTGTAAAGCTCTATCTTTGTAAAATTTCATGGATTGAAGCGCTCTTATGTGTTGCAGAAACCAAACCCTTTCATAAGGAATACTGTATACCAAAGAATCATAGCCACAACAACAAACTGATGAATTCAGAGTTTTCCCGTTTATAAAAACTACCCCTTTGAGTTACAGGATTAAAGAATTGCTGAAAAAATACATCTCAAACAATATTTCAAAAGAAGAGAACACTGGGATAAACTCAGAATTGAACAGCAAACACACACCGGGCAGAAGAAACTGCCAGTGGTGTTACTGACCTGCCCAATGACACAAACCTGCAGCTTTTATGTGGCCACCAGCTATAGGACTTGAAGCTTTCATGTGGCCCTAAAATTTGGATCTTTTCACTTGCAACCCCACACAACAATCACTCGTCCCCAGTAATCAACCACCTAGAAAGACAATATGGACAAACTTTGGAAGATAACTGTATCTTCCCTAGAGTGCTATTTCATCCTTTTGCTTATTCCACAGAAACTGGTTTGTAGTTATCTTTGTAAGAAATAGGAACTCAAACACATAGACTGAAGAAAATAAAAACAAAATTGAGGATGAACATGGGTAACTCTAGATCTAGAGAAGAAAACATTTTTGTTGATCATTTGAAGACAAGAAAATGTATTTGTATTATAGTTATCCAGGTATCTAGAAACCGTGTGTTCCACTTATGAGGAATTAAAAGAGACTGAAATCTAATTCAAGTGAAGCATCTCTTCACAGAAATATACTGCCAATACTTTCCATTCATTCCACCTTCCCAAGAACATTTAAAGAAATTTCAAACTCCTGCATTGAACTTGAACTACTTTTAGTGTTCAAGTCTTATTTTAAGATTCATGATCATAAAAGTTAGTTACTGAAAAAAAAACAAACAAAACCAACCCACCTATTCACCCCCACTAAACCCCAAACAAAAGCCCTCTGGGAGGCACTAAGCCCAGAGAAAACTAAGACAGGAGTTAGTCCCAGCTGTTGAAGCCAGCACCAGGGGACAGGTCAGATGAGACTGACATTACCATGTCATACATGGCTTGGAGTAAGGTAAAGGTTGCGAAGACAGTAAATCAAACATTTGCAGGCAACAATGAGTACTTTCCTTCGTATTTTCACACAAAATCCTAGAAGAAATCATATTTACATTTCCTAGTCACAGAATTATGCACAGCTGAGGCAGAAGCTACTTTATCAGTTTACACCAATGCCCTCATACAGATTCTACACATATTGGGAAGGCCTAAATCTGCATTTCTCAAACCACCAAAGCCATAGCATCACTGTAGTTCTATCCACACCTTTGCAACAAAGGTCAATTGTTAAAATCTTACTCTAGAATACATTTCAATGTGCTCTTTAAATGCCAACTTCTGCTGTGTTGAATTAAAAGTGTAATTTGGACACTTTTTAATTAATAATTTTAATACCATGCCATTACCCTTCCACTTTTCAACCAGGGTCAGAGAAGTGTTTTGTGAATAAGCTTCCTCTGATCCACCTTTTGGTCATTATGTCTTTGGGAAAGAATAATGTTACATTGGTAATATTTATTAAAGTGACATTGAAGGCACATATTTAGAGCAGTGTTAAAACACAAAGGTGCTGGGAAAAAGAACAACAACAAGAAATCCAGAATTTTAGAAAGCCCCTTGTAAATAATGTTAAAAATTGCTTCTCCCTTCATTTATTTTGATGATAATATTCATCTACCTCTAGTCTGGGTTGTGCCACTTGTTTGTTTTTGCACTACTCCATTCTCTAGACCAAGTTACCTTTAGCACTTCTCTCAGTATTTTATATGGTCACTTCTAAAAAATTTTGATTACTTCACAGTCCTGATGAGGTGTTCTGATGCATAAACTACATTTCACTTTTTTTAAATTCAGCTAGTTAAAAAGAGAAAAAAGGAAACTATAAATAAGCATCCATGATAGGTATTCTTAAAGCCTGATGACCAGTGAAATGAAAGAGTCTTACATTTATCAGGAAGAAAACTAAGAGTCAACAAAGACATGCAGAAAAGAATGATTTGCCATGGTTGCTGGATTTCAAAAAGCAAATGGATATGAAAGTACTTGTATTCTTGAAAATATTCTATGATTGGGACCTCTCAGCCAATGCAGCCAGCTACAGAATAAACCCTTTTCAAGAATCTGAAATGGAAGAGGTTGTTCATTTATGTTCGGTACTTTTCTAAAGCCATACAGGTAAGAACCATTCTGACTGGTAACCTCCCTAACTTCATACACAACCATTCTGAGATGCACAGGAGTGCCACAATCATGTCAATGGCACATTAACTTTGAAACCTGATAATTGTACAAATGTCAACATTAGATGGGATTTTCAAAGGTGCTTATGCAATTAAGCAATCTTATGATTCCAAAAGAGCCCACTGAAAATGCAAGTCCTGCCAGCTGCTTTACTGCTGACCACCTGAGCAGAAACAACCAATCAATGCAATTATTCAGCAATCCCAAATCTCCTATAACAAAGCCAAACCTAACCAAACTCTACCTTATAATTCTTTTATCCTAGATACCAATATAGTTAATATTATTAATGTATTTTTTCTAACAATACTTCTGTGAGGTAGAGAAATGCTATTATTTCCATTTTACATTATCATGTCAATGAGAGCTGTATGTTAGCCCTCTATAACAAAACAATACAATTGTAGCTTATGAAATAAAAATATCTTCAACTTGTCCAGAACTTAAGTCTCATTTCAGTGTATGTTCTTTTTAATTGCAAAATGAGTGTTGATTGTGTTATTCACACAGAGGAAGGATCCTCCGTTTTCTAATTGAAATGAAGCAATTATAGTTTTCGACCTGCCACAACACAACATGCAGACTGAAGGAAGCTTGCTTCAGAGCTGCTGCTTGTTGAACATTACATGAAGCCTCACAAATAGCTATTCAAAAAACTACTTACACATGGGAAGACCCAGAAACAAGGTAACTGAGGGGTACAGAACAAACACTACTTTCCTTATAGCAAAGAAACAGCAAGCTTTTCTCGCATTATAAACGTAAGATATCCACAAGTACAACACAGTACAAACGTGAGAGGGATACTACGTTACACAGCATACACGCACCAGCAGGAACATCTTATCCAAACAAACACATTCTGCTGCCTTAGACAAAAAGAGAACTTTTTCTCATGCTAAGAATGTCCAGCTTTCAAAACATGTTAATTCCAGAAGGAAAAGGTCTCTTCTTGCCCTACCTTCCATTAGTTTTCTCTATATAAAGCCGATATATATATATAATCTGGAAACTTGTATCAAAGCAATCCTCTACAAATCTTCTACAAAATTATTAATAAAGCAGGCAAAACTGAAAAGCAATGAACGAGTGGCTCTCCTTACCTTCAGCACAGCAATGAATGGTACAAAATTAGCCCTCTGAAGACCATTTTTATAGAGATCTGAAAGAAAGGAAATCCGTACCATTTTGCTACTTAGTCTTAACGTCAGCTTGTCTTCTAGCCTAGCAAATAAAACTCAGTGTTGCTAGAGACAGGAGGAGGAACAAAAGACATTAAAGGAGAGCTAAGATCACTTTCTCTTCTTTTACTGTATGAAAATTCAATACAATCTTAAGGAAAAATGGAACATCCTGAGGAAGTCTGAAAAGGGCAGGGAGCAAAAAATTACTTAGATCTCTAGTGACATATAACTAATTCTAGTAGAAGAAATTAGAGCAGCATCTGTTTTAAAGTAAGGGTATAAAAAAAAGTTTGTAATGTTAGGTATACATTGGTATAGATTGTAAGGCCAAACTATGCAACTGCTAAACCCAAGTATTTGGCAGAGGGCAAAAACCCCACAAAAACTAAAAATACACAATTTGAGTTTACAAAATCAGCATCATTCTTTTTCAGTGTACTGTGGCACACTTTATCTTCTAGCAATTCTGCCAGGTACACCCCCTTTTCCAAAGCAAGAAAAAAAGGCCAAGGCCACCACCCCTAAGACCAAAAAACTGAATATTAAATTAATATGTAAACTTAGGCAATGCTGCTAAAAATACAACTGAATAAAGAAAAAAAGAGTGATTATGTAACAAAATGCATATCTGCATCATCAAACAAAATACAAATTAACAAAAACAAACTGCAAAGCAGCATTTTTCATCTTACTTATCTCTATATATTTATACAACAAACTTCTCTGGAAACTATCCAACTGCCCAACAAGTTCATAACAGAGTAATTTCTTCTTTGAAAACTTAATCACTTGAAACTGTATGATGAGCTGCTCTGATTTATTAATATTCAGAAGCCTTATAAAAAGGCAGTTTAGCACCTATAACTGACAGTAGGAATGAATAAGAGAATATAGACAGCTAGCAGATATATCACCAAAATTCCACACAAAGCACATGCCAGGTTATGATTATGCCTTATATTCCCCATAAGGCCTGAAGTCTACAGCTACACTAAAGCTTTTATGCTTTACCAACACCTCACAGTGGACAGAAGATGCTGCATGCATGAGACACCAACAGGGCACCTACAGAATGGTTTTCACAAAATTGGATATGTACATGGAAGCATTTAGAAAAACTATTAGTAAAGGCAATTCCAAACCCTAAGTACTAGCAAAGTTGTAGGAAGCCATGTATCATGCTCATTCCCAACTCCGCAAATCAGGATGGTTATGCGTTTGTTAAAATATGTAGCAGTCAATTGCATATTTACTTCCAAAAATTAGTGAACATTTAACAGAAGTGTAAGACAGCTACTCCCATCAGCTCTTCTAGGTAATAGGGCTGTGAGCTTTGTATCATGTCTCTGTTTCATGAGGATCAGAAAAATAAACAGTAATTTTGGTGGAGACATGAAGCCAGGACTCTTCAGATACAATCTCAGTATTTCTCCTCACATTCCCCTGGGGCAGGAGTTCAACACAGTTACGTGTATCACTAATGGTCAGCAGCTGGGCACATCCGCTCTCTGATGAAAAAGCCACTTTTCCCCTTTGTATCCACAAGAAACAAATCTCTCCGTTCAGTCTTAAACCTTGATGTAGCATATTACACTAACCCAACTCTCTTCCAAATACCAGGACTGTAACAGCTCAGTTTTGGAGATGCTGTTCTTGACATTCTCTGGAATACTTAATACAGGCGGATGTCTTTCAGGTTGATACAGCGACTTAATATGCATCCAAAACACCCATGCAACAATAAAGATCACAAAATGACATCTTGATTTAAAATACTGGCTACAATCCTCAAGGTTTTTTGAGACAAAAAATTCTCCTGAACTTCAAAGAGCAGTGCTTCAAAAAACACAAGGATGGCTCTCAAGTGAGTAAAGCACCAGCATGTCTATCTGCAGTTAACCCAACTATAGTAGTTATGATTTCATCTTGTTTGCTCCAAATAGGAAAATAAATTGATGGGAAATTATTTTCTCTCCTAATAAAAACATAGGGGTGTGGCTTTTTGCTTGTTTTTTTTTCTTTTTTTTTTGCTAAGATAAGGTTCATTGCACAACTGCACATCTTTAGCAACTGTCCTTTACTCAATTAATTTGGGTAGGAAAACAAATGGTAGTTACAGTTAACAGTTACAGCAACTCTTCAATATTTGAAATCAATCTGAGGTGTCATAAAAGTTTATGCTAACTGCTAATGCTATAAAATACAAATATTTTTTTCCTCTACAAAAAATTACGGTTACTGCTTGGTTAAAACCCACACAAATCTGGGGACTTCATAGAAGGATCTACTTAGCTAGTCACTAGAAGTGACTAGTCACTCTAAAAAAAGAGAGAATTGGAAACAACTCTCCCCTTAAGTAACTCCCTCAAACCAGGCTGTAAGAATGTAAGAATGATAAGTGATAAGTGGCTCCCCTTTGACCTGCTGGACCAAGCCTGCAAGTTTCTGAGTTTGAAACTGGGAAGGAACGTGATCTCATTTCCCCTCTCTTCTGCAGGATATGGTCTTTTCCTATCCTTAACCACTACAAAACAGGCAGTATTTTACCCCTCCTCAACTGCCATGACCACAAATACCCTCTAGCTGGCTTGTATAGAGGCAATCACAAAACACAGAAGGTTTTGAGAGTGGTGGAGGAAGGAACACCCTGAGATAAAGGAGGAGTAAGATTTAGTAGAAAAACCTTTCTTCCTTAAGAACAAGAAAAAGCGGGGGACAAGCTGGAATATCTTTGATTCTTGCAGTCTAGAGAGTTCATTAGTATTAAACATGGTATGATATAAATACAATTGTTTTGTAAGATACTGAGATTCATTGGATTTGGGTAATCCTGGTAGAATGTTTGTTTTTACCTTCTGGTGGCCTGTTAGATGTTGCCACAACGACAACCCCATTTTGGAAGAGATTTTCAAAAAGCTGCTTCAGAATCATGGCATCAGCAATGTCAGTGACCTGAGAAGACAACACATTTGTTTTATCTTGCTTTCAGCTTTGGCTGCAATAGATCTGCAAGTGGCTTTGTAGCTAGGAAAATGCTTGTTAGTGAAAGCCATGGAAAAAGATTCTAATTATTGCTTGGTGAGGAAAAAATAAAAGGGATAATTAATAAGCAGTGAATGTACCACAGTCTTTCAAAACTTGCCCACTCTTTATCGCGGAACTCCACCATTCCTTTACCAATTGCTAAATGATTCCATGTTAACTTCTATTACAAAACTACAGGTGGGAGACACAGAAAACAGACCTAAACATTTAAGAGCCTACTTAATTAGGAACAACATGAAAAAAAACGGAAGATAGGCAGAAAATACACACTGGCTGTTTTACATTTCTATTACCTTTGAGGCAAAGGTTTACAGAGGTGAATTTAAATGGTCATGGGACTTCAGAAATAAAGACAAGTAGCCAACTATACATAATCAGCTGCTGTTGAAAATAGAATGATATGACATAGATACTATTGTGTGATTGTTGCAAAAAACAATTCAACAGATGGCCCATCACAAAAATAAGCAATTTCATTGTTCTTTTTAAGTGCCTTCTATTACTGTCCATGAATAATCAAAAGGCAGGCAGTCACTTCCAGCACAGTCAGCCTCTTCTAACCTTCAGGCACAAAACACGAATGAAAAATAAAAATGGGTAGGACAAGTGATACTGGGGAGGGGTAAGGAAGAAAAAATTACAAAAAGATAAGCCATTAAGTAAAATTTCTTTAATATCTTAATTTTAGCTTAACAAATTTGCTTTATAGTACCAAGAAATAAAAGAATACAGGAACAATTCTGTAAAAGCAAAAAAAAATTATTAAGTTTTTCTGAAAAAAACTGCAATTCATATTTTACAGGAATTCACCATCCTAATACATAAACCACCTTTGCAATTGTTACACTTGATTCTCCTGCAGTCCCTGGGGTTATTATAAAGACACTTGTTGCATTTTGACCTGCCAAAACAGACCCCAGTTCTGAGGAAACAGTGGCAGTATGCTAGCAGTTATACATACCCATTACACAAGAGATTGACAGATTGCTGTACTTTTACCACCTTAGATGTGTATGCTGTAATAGTAATAGATGAGCAGAAATATTTTAACCAGTATAATTTTTTTCTTCTACTCCACACCTTTCCACCCCCCATCATTCTCCCATTTCTAAATGACTTTTCTGGGGAAAAAAAAAAGATCATTCGACATTAGACACAAAAGAAGACTTAGGTTACATTTCTAGCAGGTAGTTTCAAAGCAATAACGTTCTTCATGAACTATATATAAACACTAGTTTCCTTAAGATTTCTTCCTTTTTTTTCTAGGAATGCCTTAATAGGGAGGTTTTTTCCTTTTTAAAAACCAAACTTTTATACAGTCTGTAACACCCCTCGGATTTGCACATCTCTGCTCACTAAGATCTAATATTAAAAAAATATATATAGTAATTCACTACTGTACTGTATGTTTAATATACCTGCTTGTGTTTCACTTATCAATAATTTATTTCTTCTGGATACTGAAATTTAGTAACTTCTCCCATTCCTAACAAAACAAGACACACAAGGAATCACTATAGATGTGCATCTTAGGAGTAACTGAATTTCTTGTACCACAAAGCCCACCTAAAAGCCAAGTTTTAAAAATCTATTATAAAAGTAATTTTGTTACAAACCTTTTTGTTTAATAGTACCACAAAGCATGCTACCTTTAGAAAACAGGGAACGAAAGAATATTAATGCACACAAAAAAAACCCAGTAACATTCTCTGATTAATGTGAACTGTTATTTGATGCAGAATTCTGAGCTCCAAAAAAAGGAAAAGAAAAATACAAATCAAAACAAAACAACAAAAACCAACAAAACCCTCCTGAAAGCTCTGTCAAAAAGAAAGTGCCATTTTGAGGACCAGGATGCAAATATGAGCTCTTTTCATCTAATACACTTTAGGAAAAACAAAAAAATTTCTACAAGATAAAGGAGGTAGAATATAGTAACGAAAGGATTTTAAGTTCTCATGGTTTTTACTATATCCAGAATTTACTGCAACTGATAATAAAAGCAAAGGCTACAAATTACCAATAAGGAGAGCCTGCTAGGGAAGAGAATGGAGAAATTTCATTAGCATTTAAGAGAAAAAAGGAAAAAAAAAAGAAAGACACCAGACTAATAGTTAATTTACATGTGTAAGTGCCTGAGACTCAGTCAGCCACTGATTGGTACAGTTCCACGTAATGAATGACAAACATAAGCATGTATTATCAGCAATTAGTATTAGCACAAAAATAAGTGCCTAATTTTTATTAGAGGCTTTTAATAGAATGCAGGTTAGTAAAAACTCCCCGAATTGTTAGTTCACTTTTGAAGTCCAAATGGTACCATTGGTACCGTATGACTAACACCGCATGATCACTCACGTTCCTAAGGAGGGACTCTGTTTTCATTATCAATACTAATATAGGTTACAGTCCCATGCCAAAATTAGAGCTTCTAATTACCTGTGTATAGTTATTTGGTCACTGCTAGCCAACCCTACGTTCTGAAACATCTTAATTACAAATACCTTAATTTTAGGGTTTTTCCTCAAAATTAAGACATCTTTAGAATGGCTTAAGACTTTTGTGATTAAAAGAAGACTAATATTTCCAGTAAACTGTATGACTAAGACCAGTAAGACACAGCAATGCTTTAATAACCTGACAGCCTGGGGCTCAGGCAAATGCTGACAAAATCCTACTTTGAAATGGACAAACACAGAAGCAGAATGCTATCACTGAGGTCCTGGCCATCACACAGTATTTGCACAAAGAAACATTAAAACAATTTTTTTTTTTAATAGAACAATACTTTGAAATACAGAAAATTATTTCTAAAAGAAGTACTGAAATATTTTTCTGCATCAATAAGTCAATTCTCTGCTTGCTCAACAGTTCTCTGGGCTTTGCAGGAACATTCACTTCAAAATGCTTTGGTTTTGCTTTAGCCCGTTGCCAATGAGGAAAATGCAACTCAGCAATGCTGCTGTCTTCTGAAGTTCTGCAATTGGTTTCCTCTGAAATATGAGCATTAACAATATGTTTTGCTGTCCTTGTTTACAGTATCTCTCATTCCTGTCTCTGTTCTTAAGATAAGTAATTAATTTCAACTTATTCTTGTTTTTTTTGTTCAGCAGGCATCTGAAAGCAACTTGATGTATTTAAAGCAAATCTCAATAGTTTTCTGATGTTGCCTCCACACACAATTACTTTGCCAAAGCAACCCCACTTTTCATCTGTCAAAACAGAGAATTGCTTTGTCCACAAGTCAGAGCAGTGTATGTTCTGAGCCTGCAGCTCTTTCCAGTTTCATTTTAATCTAGCAGTTCTTTAAATATGAGTAAATCAGACTTCAGTGAAGTAAAGCCATGGTCTCCACTGCAGAAATGAGCTGCAAACACCCAGAATTAAATACAGCTCCTTATTATTAATGTTAATTTTGTCACCATGTGAGCTGCTCTTCCAGTCACTGCACTACTTTATGATTATTTAAACAGAAGGGTTTCTTATCCCAAATTCAGTGCCTTCTGCAAAATTTCAGAAAGCTGAAACTCCTCTTCAACAGGCAAAACCTGTGTAGAGTTCCATGCTACAGAAAATCAGTCAAGAAATCCAGCCATTCAGAAATCTATGCATTTAAAAAATTAGCACACCCAGAAAAAGTAGATTTCAAAAATTCACATACTAATGCCAAGTCTTGGAAACAGATTTTAAAGTGTAGCTCTTGTATTAATTTCCCAACTGTGACAGTCCAACAAAAGAGGTGATTTTTACAACTGAAGTCATTGGTGTACCTCAAGCAAGTCAGCAGGGGGAGCAGGCAATCAATTTGGGAACAAAAAATACCATAGTCTCTCCCTTTAAAATGTGGAAACACCGCAATACGGGAACATGAAAGCAACGAGCATTTATACAGAAAAGCAGGTATTTACACTAATACATCGTACAGCCTCTTTCTACCGTTTGAGCTTTTAATGCTACGACAGTTAACACTTCCCTCTCCAAACTTCCCCATTTCTTCATAGAGTAAGTACAATTGTCTCTGTATTTAGATTTTACACTCAAGTTTTGAAAGCCCAGCAAAATCATATTCACTAGACAGAGCACAAATTAAATGACTAAACAGCAGCAATTGCAATGATCCCACACATTCAGAAACCACAGATCAAAGGACCACCCCTGCTTGAAAAATGCAAGAGACACTTAAAGTAAGAACACCTATTACTTGACAAAAATTCCCTTCATGGGAGCTGACCATAAACCAGTTATTTCCTCAGGTGTGCAGGTTTGCAAAATAATAGCTAGCAGATATAAACGGCTCCATCCACTTCAGAAATGTGTTAATTTAAGACCACAACAGACATTCTACAGTTGATAGATTATTTTACTATTGGTGACTCAAGAACAGAGATCTGTTCTTATCTTGCCCTGCATTTTCTCTCTGAATTAAAAAAAAAAAAAAATCTCAGCTGGTTAAAGCTGCCAAATACCTCCAGCTTTTTTATTTAAAGAATTTTACATTTAAGTTTGTGACATGCCTTTAGAACAAAATTCACAAGCTGAGTAAAACAAATGAAACAATCAAGTTAGCAAGGGCAAAGATAATTTTATAAGCTTATTTTTAATTTTCACATTTAATTCAATAGAAGTTTCTTAAAATCCTTAATCGCATTGAGAGCATTTGTTGCATTATATGAACTACAGCAAAGCTCAGTGGCAAGCAAGTATCAAGTGACAGTGTACAGACTCAGTATAGGATGATGGTCCCTGCCCTGAAGTTTTTATACACGAGCCTCTAGACAAACTCTAATATGTCCTTGTATGATCAGTGACTGGACTGGTAAACAAAAGCACTCTAAGGGGACTTACACCGCCAACCTGCATCTTATCTAATGTGGAAAAAAAACAACCCAAACCCCACCATCTTCAAAACTGTGAAGTGACTTCTACTCTTCAACTTTTACAGTTCATTACTGACCAGTGATTCAAATACTATATCAGCAGTAACAAGTATCATATTTTAAGCTCAAAAGTAATTTTATGAAGTCTCCCTTGAAGTGAAGGAGTAATCTCTGACTTCTTACCTGAAACTCATCAAAACACAGGAGAGCAGCCTCTTTGCTTATTTCCTCTGCCACTGGTGCAATTGGGTCATATGACTTGGCCATAAATCCTGCTTTTCTCTTTGGCAAGTTCTGCTTCAAGCGATGTATTCCTTAGATGATAAAACAGAAAAGAACAAATATGACTTATTTCTTTTTCTAAGACAGCTAAATAATTTTGTTCTTCCCAACAAATAAAAAGTAAACTGGTCCAGTAAAAATTAGAAAACTTCAAACTTAATCCAGTTTCAAGAGGGTAAAACACTTTTCAACCACCTCCACAGAACAGTTCAAAGCTCACAGATTTTGCGATTCATATTTTGTTTAGAAATACGCAAAACAAAAATCAAAAACATCTTGAATGCTATGCACCTATACTTTATCTTCTATAGACTGATACAACTTACAGTTTTACCTTGCTCTGAAGGCATTCTTAGAATGCATTTATCCAAAAGAATGCAGACATAGCAACACAGTTATACTTCAAAATGTGAAGATGACTATACTGGCACAAGGTAAGATTATTAAATCCATACTTTACTGTCTCATGGATTGTATTGCATCTGACTATAAACAAACATTCAGAAAAAAAAGATCCTGCAGAAGGAAGCTACCTTTGTTAAGCCTAAGCACAAATGACAAGAAATGGAATCAGAAAATCTCAAGAGTGACCCAGCAATGATAGAAAAGTGGGCACTAAAAAGTGGCTTGAGTTATTTACACCAGTGAAAGCTTCCCAAGAAAAATGCAGCTGTCACAACACTTATGAAATACAGCAATAGTTAACAATTTGACAGTATTATAAGGTCATAGAATTTAGAAACAGAAGCAAGTTTTAAAATATCTAGAACAGCATTTCTGTGAACACAAAGCACCTTACTGAGCTGATCAGAAAAATTTTCTGAAACTCAGGATGAACTTCTTTCTACGACTTTTTTCCTCTAAATTACCGACAGTTTTATGAAGTTAGTCAACCAGAATAGTTCCCATTCTCCTTGGCACTTATATCTGATTTAGTTATTGCTTATTCAAAATACAGATTGAGTTTAACCTTTTCAAATTGCTAAAACATTTTCAGTTTTAGCAATTGCCTTCTTCAGATTTCATGTAAACTAATTAGTACCTGGAAAACATTTAGTTAATGATTTCATTCTAAACAATACACTCGAGTTATTTATACAATCAGGTATATATATTTTTCTTTCAGAAAATATACTTGAGAAATAATATGCAATTAATGTCTATGCTGGTATGCTAGACTGCTAAAATGCTTTAATTTTTCTCCTAATTTTTTCCTTGTCTCTATGCTCAAATATTTAAATAAAATTACAGAGATTAATACGAGTATGAGACAGACTTTATAATCGATTCCGTATTTTACAAAATTCTTGTCAATACCTGTCTGCACTTACTCTGGTGTACATCCAACATGAAGCCATGAAAATGGACTCTCTTTTTCCTTTCTACTTCTAAGTGAGAATAGAACATGTCCATCACCATTGTCTTTCCTGTGCCTTCAAATAAGAACAATAAAAAACAATCAACAGGTAGTTAATTTAAGAGCAGTATGTACTGATTACAGTAATGGTTGTTTGTTAGCTTGGCACTAATGAAACTGTAATTTTCCACAAAGTACGTACAAGACCACACTGTTGCGAGGAACAGCTATGTTTTCCGTTCAAAAACTTGGAACAACTGCATTTTTATTTTTCTGTTTTAAAATTTTGATTCATACAGAGATTGCCCAAAGGTCGCACAAATTACTCCCCACATATCCATAAAACATGATAGTATTTCCTTTGGAAAGCAAGTATATTTTCATGCTGCACTGTTGCAATTAGAATATATGAATTCTCTCCCACAATTACTTCCCAAATTCTTAAATTGCATTCTTAAATATGTGAATGGGTAACACTGAAAACAACTAAAGCAGAGTAATGTGGCCCAATCAAACAGCTTCCAGTATTCCGAGGGTAATTACATTAAATAACATCCTAATATGGAAGAAAATGAATCCTGTAAAATTCATTAAACCAATAAAGCTACATAAACATAAAGCTTGTAGACACTTCAGAATTTGAACAGACATGCATTTAGGGAAAATTCCATTGGATGCAAATGAAACTCACCAACGTCTCCATAGACATAAAGACCTCTCGGGGGTTTGGTTTTGGCAAAGAGCTGAAAGTCAAGAGAAAAAGAATAAATATAGGAATTGGGTAAAATAAAAACAAGCACGTGGCTGTGGTAAAGTAATAAAGTAGCTACATTTAACCACAACAGTAGCACCTAGGTAGCAAAGTGCAACCTTGAATAAATCATTAGCTCAGAATTAGTAAGTAATGTTATCACTGTATTTGTGCAAATTCTGTATAAGAAGCGAAACACACATACAAAGCTTGGGATTTGGAGTTTTTGGGTTTTTCTAGAACATTGTGAAAATACCGCCATCCCCAGTCCTAGCACACATGTCTTTTTATCAGAACACATAAAATGATTTAATGTTTCCAAAACCACCATCATCAAAACAAATCCTTTCCCTCATTAAGTCATTTGAGCAAACAGTCCTAGGAAAAAAGTATATAAAATTAAGCAATATTGTAGCACTCACAGATATACGTACTAAATACTTATTAGAGCAGGTCTGTTAAAGAGACAAACTATTAGGGTTTTGAAAATGAGTACTGAAAAGCCTGCGAACATTGTATGTCCTCTTTCTCTCAGCTTTGAATATTAAACACAGAATCATCTCTGGGTTAAACATTATTAAAATCTGAATTGTCACAGTAAAAATATGTACCTATATACACATGCATGTGTCTGTATATGTATAAACATATAAAAAATACATTTTCAAAGTATGTCTTTCACTAACCATTTTTTTCAAGTGAGTTACTTTTATCTGGAATGAACACTGCTTAAAAATGTTAAATTTCTTAATATTATTCAGGGCATATTTTACTCACGTATATATTTTCATGGAAAAACTTCCAGTAATGCCAAGACTTTCAATTTGAAATAGTCCTGTTTCTCTTTCCCCCAGTATTGTGCATAGACACTTCCAAGTGTAATTCTAAAAAGAAACAGTTTCTAAAAAACTGGAGATCTTAACAAAATTCAATCAAATCCATGAAACTGAATTGACATCCACAAAAAACACTGCAGAAGAGTATTCGCTTATTTTAAAGTGCTCCACTTTCAGAGCTCTATGGGCTGAGCCAACACACAGGAAAATTAAAATTGCAACCCTGTGGTCTCATTTGGAGCTGGGTAATTGCTAAACAACTTGAATCTAAAGCACTTTTTCAAAATACAGTGCCATGTTAAAGAAATCGAGGAGTCAATACAAAACACTAATTAAATATGAAAGAAAATGCATAACCAAAAAGTAGAAGGGTACTATCTCCGTTCTGTAGTACCAGCTCACTGAGAAAATATGCAAGCATGGCTCTTACATAAAAGCCCCTTTTAGATTTCATTTATATCTCGATTAATAGGGTAATCAAAAATTTGTATCATCAGTCTGTGGCTGGAAAGGGTTTCAGATGTTTGGAAACTATTCCATTAATTGACAAGGCTGCAACTATTTGCTAGTACTTTGAAAGCATTGTAAGACAATTTAATTGTTGAATGTTTTTCAGTGTGTACTTTTTAAGAGCTTGCACTCAATAAAACTACTGATGCTCAAAGTTACAGGAGAAAAGGAGAAACAGTAAAAAATCCAAACAAGAGACTTTCAAATTAATTTCTTTGGGTTTAATTGTGTATTAACAACAATCATTTTAACAATATAAAAAGCTATCACATTCAATTTATTATACAGGAAGACTGTATTAACGTGATTTGCAGTTTCACAACGAATGACATAAACCTAAAAACAAATCAATGTGTAGAGTACAGCTTTACCTGTTTTTGCAGAAGTTATATTATCAGAACAAATATTAATGCCTATATTTTTATACCAATTTTTTATTTTAAATTTTTTATTAATTACATTTAACTATCTTAATATTTGTCTCTTTAGGCATACTTATTTCTAGATAACATGTTAGAGAAAAAGGGAGTTTTGACTAAAGGAAACAAATATAATGGCTTGGGCTCCGTAAAAGTGTAAATCAACTTTTGTCTGATTTAAAAAATGAAACTAGTTTCCCTTTGAAGATAGCAATTTTTGAGTAGTATCTGATTGCTAAAAAGGATGAATACTGTGGCAGATCCAAACATATTTGCTCAAGTTTATCATCTCCAAAACCAAACCAAATGTCAGAAAACCTCATGTCCTCTTTCAGCAATTAAAGAAGTTTGCAGGAAATATTTTACATATACTTCTGACAAACATCACACTATCAACAGTTTTAGGATAATGACTTCTGCATTTCTGTCAGATGTGGATATTGTGTAACTCTAAGAATTTGTTTTTATATTCTTGGGTTGCTTTGCTTTGGTTTTTTTCTTAACATACACTTCATTTCAAAAAAGCAGAACTTGATCAGTAGATTTTTAATACTGAAAACTCAAATGGATTTTTTTTTCTTTTTTTTTAATTGTTCTAATGCATCTTTTGAAGTCTGGAAGTTGTCTAAGAAAAAGGGCAACTTCCACTAGGATTGCTGATAAAATCCCATCAATGTTCTTGATTCAGTTTAAAGCACAGCAAGCAGTCAGGAAAGTCAATGGTACATGGGAGCAAAGAAAGCAGAAGACTGATCTTGGTTCTATTCAAACACACACTCTCCAAGAAGGAGGGGGGAAATCTAATTCAGAAGATCCTTCAGTCACCCTAAAATAAGGACAGTCTACTTTATTTCAGGCAGGAAAGGGAGAAAAGTAGGAAATGTAGGAAGACAAACTAAATTAATGAGCTTCTCCTTGCTTATTTCCATATTATCCTGAGGTACATTTGGGGTGTCAGTATAATAATGTTCCATTTGTTGACAATATATTTTCTTTTACAACAATGGTAAGATTTAAGGATGTTAAAGTTAATATTTAAAAGGTACTAACCCAAAGATACTAAGTGATGCACAAAATTTGGGTTTGAAGGAGAGAATATCTTTAGTAACATGCAACATCTTCCCACCTTCTCCCATGCTCAGACACCAGAAGAAAGCAACTTATTTCCTGCATATGTTTACACCCTGATTGGAAAAACTTTCAAGTGAAAATGCATGTCAATACTAAGATGGTTAATTAAAATACACAAAATTCAAGAGACAAGTCTCCCAACAGCAGATTTTTTTTTTCCCCCCAAACACTAACAAAACTGCCTTTCTCCCAGTCTTTCAGGCCTCCTTTTTGGCTGCTGTTGTAGCTGAAGACATTTTCAAGGTCTTGAATGGTGTTTACTATTGTTCATACCTCTTTTCAAAACATGACCTCACTTATAATTGAGCTTATTTCAAGTCATTAGTACAGCAACTCAACAACTCTTAAGATGTCCCAATTGATATTATTTTGAAAAGCTGGAGATCTGCAATGTCTATGCAAACTCTTATGGCATTGAACTTCAATTCAGAGGATTTCAAAATATCTCAACATACAAGGCCATGCTTTCACCAAGTTGAAGATCAAAGTCCTTGTTCAAATTTGAGGAGTAATTTTGAAAAAAAGAAGCCTACTTGGTTGGCAGAAAGACTAATTGTTTTTTCCCCTGAGATTCATTCTAAGCTGATGCCCCAAAAAACCTACATCATAACAAAATAGAGAGTTTTATTACCATGAAGAAAAAGGCTGGTGTCATGGTGTGTCTGTGTGTGTGTGCCCTAAGACTACTCATTTCAGAAAGGTTTGGCCTGTGAGGTAATACAAGTGTTTTGGACAAAAAACTGAAAGGCTTCTATTGTATCTGATATAAATATTTGCTCCCTAATAGTACTTTTGCCATATTTTAGTGAATAAAACTATTTAGATAAAAAGTGACAAAAGGAGAACAAAACTAAAACCAAAGCAGACCATTCTTGTAATGGTTCAGAAGCGCAAGAAGTTTCTATTTCTGGAATAACTGCTATTTTGGAAGAGGCTTGTGCATTCTATCACCGTAGAAATCAGGCAATAAAACAAGGAATATCATACTACAGAAGAGGCTGATAGAGGCTTCTCTTTCACCACCCCTTTTCCTTCCCTGTAACCTCTCAACCACATTGTCTTCAATGACAGAGCCAGGAAAAATAAGGACACTTGAATGTCAAGCATCATTTTTTTTCCATTTTGAAAAAGCTGCCAGTAGATTAATTCTCAATACAGGAGATTTTATACTAAAGGTGGGCTATTCAAGTTGCTAGAAACCTCCTGAAAAAGCTAGAAGTCAACCTACAAAATACTAAGGAAAACTGATAAAGTATTTTATTTTTTCAAAATAAATCCCTAATTAATTTAAAATACATCAATTTGTTTAATTTATATCTATTAAAACCTCACTAACAGAAAGCAAATGCAATTGCTGTATCACAAAAACATGAGTGTATTCAAAGTTACAAAGTACCCAGCCTCCATGAGAGGAGAGTGCCAACAAGCTATTCACAAATAAAGGATTTACCTGCAGCCTGTGTCATTACTATTTCCTGGAGAAGCCTTCTACTGGGCACATGAACGAATTCCACCCATAAACCTACACAAATCCTACTCAACCCAGGCCAACTCCAGACAGCAGTACTCACTACCATCTCTTCTTGGCACGAAAAGCCTTAGTTCTAATTGACCCAAGTCTGAAGCAGTATCACTATGCTGAAAGTCCGTAAGAGAAAACCAAGTATTTTGCTTGCTTAGGAAACTCCTCAACAGATGCAAACATATGGTAAGCATATGATTTTACCAACTACCTAGTCACATTTGTGATTTAATCTGGGGAAACCTTCATTAAGATGTTGATTACAGCTTTCCTGAAGCAAAGCCTGGCCTGCACTAGAATTTAAACTATACTGTTTGGCTTCACTTTATCTCAAAAGGAGTTCTGTTGGAACTGGCAAATTACCTCCTCAAAGATAACAGAAGAGAAACAAAGCTGTTGTGACTCCTTCACCCTGAGTCATGATTTCAATTACACAAACCAGCAGGCTTTGACAGATTATGCAAAAGTCACTGCTCTCCTTTTCTGGGGTTTTGATGTACAGTACAGCACTACAGCGCTCAACCTGGTTATCAATCTTAAGATTTCCATAGAAATATCAAACTCTAGAAGACAAACTTCAAACTGCAACAACACTTACCCTAATAGCAAGTAGCTCTTCAGCTGCTTCTCACTGACTGGGGCATTAGTTCAACAACTTTTAAAAGGTGGTTTACAGTTAAAGCAATGTTAAATGAAGAAGCAGAATGCTTTAAAAGAACTAGAGAAAAACACAATCTCAAGTAAAAAATGGCATTTAAGTAAGAGAGTGTTGGTCTGGCTTTACTGTAATTAGCTCAGTTACACAGGAACAACATAGCATTGCATTTCCTAAATAGAGTAAGATGGGTACTCTGCAACACAAGCTTTCCTCCCTATTCACACTTCCCAATCAAAGAATCAGTAAATAACAAACCCACATAATGCTTGATCTACAAAGCCATTACAAAACACCTGCTCTAACAACTAACAATCATTTGGGGCACTCCAGTTAACACAAGTAAGCTCTCAAAATTATTCTCCAAGGCAGTGCTTTTAGAACTTAATATCCAAATATCCAAAACATCTTACCAGAAAAGACCAAAATGCTCTAGCCTACTGATCCTCAGGTTTGACTGTAAGGCCAATGCCTTAGTCATAACATTTTTTCTTAAAAAAATGAAAATTAATAGAAGTATGGCATTTATGGCAAAAAAAAAAGAAAAAAAAATACAGGAGCAAACCTGACAACTGGCTCCCTTTTGAATTACTTCTTTCACAGTCCAGATACAGTAAGACAATTCCGAGATAGGCAAGTTAAAAGATTGTAAGACCAACACCAAAGATTAAAAAGAAACCCAGACAGATGAAAAAAACCCGAAACCTAACCCAACAGCTTTTCACATCCAGGGTCCTCACAAGATAGAAGACACTGGTCAGCAGACTAAGATTCAAATTAAAGAAGTAGTTTAGCAAGCTGAATCCAGCTTGGTCTCCTTACACTGAGGCAAAAAAAGGTTTGCATTCAGGCATGCTGCCATACTGCTCTGGATACCAAAGATAAGAAATAAGCAATTTGAAAAAAGGAAGTTTCTGAATCAGGAGATTGGTTTAGACTCAAGAGTTACCCCATAAATCCATCAAGACAACATGAATACAAAGGCATACACCCACACACAACACAAGTGTTAAAATAAACATACAGTTTTCAGGCTACATCTATCATTTTTACACTGCTTTTATGTTTTTAATAATTTAAACTAAGGAAATCCCTAAAGTAAAGAGGTTAAGTAATGTAATGACTTGACCCATCTGCAAGAGAAGGCAAAAATATACCCCAAACCATTCTTTGGCTCCAATTCCCACATCAGAGCTAGAATCATTGAATGATTTGGGTTGGCAGGGATTTCAGGGGATCACACAGGCAAACACCCTGTTTAAAGATGATTTGAAAGGGACCCATGAGGATGATGGGGTCAACTGCTTCCAGACCAGAACTTCCAAAGACACATTCACTGCCCTTTAGGAACAGTCTTCCCTTAGGACTTAGTTTCGTGTATTTGTGAGTTGTTTTCTTCCAGAGTGCCTGACTTTTACTTAAGAGAATTATTTCCCATTCAGATTTCTTATTAAAAAAAGCTCTTTCCTAGGTGCTTAGTCTGCTTCCTTCCATCAGGAGGCAGGAAGACATTTCTGGCATTTCCACTCAAGCATATGACTAGCAAATACATGATCTCCAGCCACATATCCAAGTTTAAGGCATTCAGGGAATGTTGAAAGCAGACTGATAGGCAGGTGTGTGTCCCAATGCCTGTTACTCTTGCCTATTTGAAACAGCCCCATTTGCAAGTATAATTCTTGATCTCTCCTCTGCTTTTTCATACCTTGAAGCTAATGCCCATCGCAAGAGCTTTAGAACGGTTAATATGTCATTTGGTGCCTGAAGGCCAGAGGATAACTTGCCATTTAAAGGCACTTGAGCCCTCTAGGCTTTGGCTCCCCTGAACTCATGCTACACCATTTAGTCTTGCCCTGCAAACAAAATACAGCTTTTGTGCCCAGTAAGAGAATAATTTGGGATGGTTAGGTAACCAGTTCAATAGAGTTGCATATTTAGATTTCTGCCCAAGAGATAAGGAGTATTGTGTAATGAATGCTGAGAAAGGCTGACATGGAGATTTGTTAGCAAGGACTGTAAATGATGATAGCCAATGACCATAAATGTTAAAGTTACTTTTGACAAAAAAAAAAAAAAAAAAAAAAAAAAGATGG
>VZTX01001930.1:26874-49606 GCA_013400915.1 Pardalotus punctatus | reverse complement strand
GGCAATTGACCAAATTTTAAAAATCTTTTATACAAAAAAAAAAAAAAAAAAAACCAAAAGTTGGGCAAAAGAAAGAGAGAAAGCAAAAGAAAAACACTCAGAGTCTAGCTGGGAAAACACTGACAGTTTCCCTCTTTCTAGGGGAAGGGAAGTCTCTCCAGTGCAGGCAGGGAAAGTGCAGATGAGACAGCAATGTATATTTTCCATGCTTTTTCCTCCAGCACTATACTTTTATCATCAGACTTAGTCAAACACCTTACTCTTGTTGTTTCCCCTGACCATAGCTTACAACTGTGCTGACTGGAATATGTTCATCAGGTGCAAATGAAGCACATTCACTGGGCATGCAGCTTTTGCACACATCTATGATTGCCCAATATCTAGCAAGGAACAAACGTCTTATCTGCTTTGCTGGGCAATACATTTGATTTTGTGGCATATAAACTCAAATCTACAAAACAAGAGGCAAGGAAAGCTGAGTGGGGAATTTCCGCACCAATTCTAGTTGCTTCCCATGAGAACATGCCATACCAGTGCTATCAACATTTGCAAGTGCAAGGGCACCAGAGCAGCAATCTGAGAATAACAGCATGAAAACAAGACATAGAAAATACTGTCACAGACAGTGTGGAAAACATTGTGTCAAGAGCTTCAGCGAAAAGTTACAGAGATGCAACAGGAGCCTAACAGCACTGCTAACACTAAGGCACTATGATTGTTATAGCACTGTGCAACAGGGATATGTCTAAATCTTGGAAAATCCTTTGAAAAGAAATTGTGATGCCCCCAAAAACAAAAGAGTGCAGATTATACCTATGCCTTCTTTCCTTGCTTCACCTGGAAAACAGCAACACGGAAAAGAATTGTTTTTAAAAGTTATGTCTGAGAAATATTATAATGTGAAATTATTTGTGGAAAATCTGTTAGAACACAAAACATCAGTGTTCAGTTTATGTAATGCAAACACATGTGTAATAACAGTGCTTGAGAATTAAAACCTGGTTTATGCCACTCCCTCCTATTGCCAAATTATAAATGCAGTGGACATAACTGACTTAGATTTTCTTACAGAATCAGATTTTCTTACAGAATTATTTCAATAATATTTAATTTGATTACTTCTGGAGTGCCACTGGATTTTACAAACCAAAAAAGAAAAAAGAGAGATTGAAACATGAAGAATGATCTATCTGGAAAGACGCAATTGCGAAAGTAAGATTTGTTCTCTTGACAGGAATTTATGCATTTTAAGCACATTCTTATGGGCAAATATAAATGCAAAAAATATTATTATCATTATAAACCTCACCTTTGAAAGAACATTTTTTGAATCAATGCTGTAGCCTTTAAGGCTCTCATGCAATTTCTGCAGGTGCTGCACAACTCTTCTTTGCTGCTCATCATTCTTCAGCTCTTCCTGCTTAATCAGAAACTCATAGTGTTCTAAAGGTCCATTGCAAACCAATAAGGCTCTGGTGTGAGCATCCGTAGGAGTACCAGGGCCTGTCTTCTCATCTGTCTGAGCTGTGTAGGCTGTAAAAATAAAAGTAGCCAATTAATAGAGAAGTTTTGAAAAGCATCTCCTTATAAACACCACACATTCCTAACAGTTTACACAAAGACCTATATACATGACTTACCTATACAACCACTGGTTACCCCTTCATTTTTCATTAACTCCATTTCTAACTTTACTCTAGCAGTATGTTTTAACATTCTTTTTTTTTATTAATGAGCACATACTCTAAGAAGATCAGGTAGAGAGTTGGTAAGATTTGGATGAGCTGTTGCAAGGGAAGTTTTGACCATTTTTTCTCCAAACTGGGAAAAACCATTTAAAAATTTCCAAGTGCATTTCTCCAAATAGAAAATCCTTTAGGTAAAACTTCAGAAAGTATTTAATAGTCAACAAACAAGAGACCAAACCAGGAGTTCTGTGATGAAGTTGAAAGACTAAACCACCACACTAAGCAAGGCAATAGCTGCGAAGCCCTGCAATGACACAGCCTGATCTGCTGACATTATCTTCTGCCTAGAAGAGACAGGGACAAGCCCAAGTAGGAATACTGTCAGAAACAAGAAATTATAAAAAAATAAAAAGTCAGAATTGCTAGACATAAAACAAGACATAACTAGGAAAGAATGTACAAGATTACAAAGAAAGCTTGCCAAATCGTTAAGATCAGAAACAATGGCACACACTGAAAATCTGTTAAATATCTTCTTTGCTTCCACTGTCATTTAACAGGTAAAGTATAATAAAGAAAAACATTACTTGTAGCAATGATAAAGAAATAAATTTGAATGTAGGAAAAATATATGTCAAAGACTACATAGTTAGGTATTTTTAACCCTGTGAGCTCTAACAAAATCCATTCCTAAATACTCTAGGTGAGTTTCCCAAGCAACACCATGACCTCTAACAGCTTTCTTTGAGGTCTCACTGAAGGCAGGTAAGATTCAAAAACACTAGGAAAATATTTTTTTTTCAAATTGTCTTTAAAAAGGAGAGAAAGGTAAATCCAGAAATTCAAAGGTCAATCAACACAATTTCAGCGCACCTGAAAGACTGGAACAACTACAAGATTTACTTTTTTTAATAAAGCACTTAAGGTAATAACCAAACAAATAAAAGGCAACATCAGCTCATCAGAAACAATACAAGATCAACAAGTTTTCCTCTCTGATCAAGCAACATGCTCAATGGGTAGAGGAAAAGCATGTTAATTGTAGTAACATTTTCATCACATAGCATTGCCATATATAAAGTAGGAAAGAAAGTTGCAAGTGCAAGTACTTTTGAGCACGTACAAAACAGCTGGAAAAAGAATATGTAATGAATAATTACTACAGTTAAACTAGGTGTATATCTGCAGTAGAGTTTCAGAGAGGGCTCAGGATATCATCTTGGGGCAACCCTGAATTTCCATCCATGCCATAATATGGCAAAATAAGGTACACAGACTGGGAACGCAAATAATAGTAAACTGGGAGAGGGCTGCAGACACTCTGGAAGGCAAGTAAATTCTGACAAACTGGACAAATAATCTAATATAAATATGATGCAATTCAACAGGGACAAAGCATGTTGTTTAGACGAAATAACTCAGGAGATGGGGAATGACCAACTAAAGAGTACCCCAGCAAAAAAGGATCCAAGGGCTACAGTGGAGCACAAACTGACAGTGAGACAATTATCATAACATTATTAGAGGAAAAAATAAACTAAAATAAAATAAACACCAGTACTCCAATATAAATACACATGGGGGGAAAAACCCCTGTTCTATGCAATATTGGTATAGTCTGCCCTGGAAGACACTTTCCAATTTCACATCATATGTCATGAGAAGCACGAACCAAATGGGAGAGTAAATGGAGATTTAAAGGACTACTCTTTAAAATATGGGTCACAACCCACAAAGATGCTATAAAAGGCACAAAAATAATTTTAAATAGTATAAGAAGGATAGAATATTAGAAAAGAGAAGGATAAAAATGAACAATTATATCAAATTATGTTTATTTATTGCAAGTTATAGCTCCTCCATAAAAAGACAGTCACTGTTTATATCTGCAGCCAATAACTGCACCAAATTTTCTTGGTCCTGAAAGAACTGAGTTACTGATTTGAATTAAGAGTATTTATTTCATCCCTATCTAAAGAGAACACATAAAGAAAATTGAGTTCAAAGTCTGTTATTGCAAAAATTTGAGTAAAACCTGTAGCAACGAAAAACATATAGCTGTCACCAGATACATACAGGGTACTGAGAAAATGAAAGGAAACTGTATTTATACAGATATCTTAATAACTGTAACTAAGGTAGTGATATAAATTAATAGTCTAGAAGCTGTAAAACTTACAATTATGTGGGGTCAATTTTAAAAATAAGTTTGATGAAAGTCTGTCAGAAACAGCTCAGCAAAACCTGACCTGCCTCTAAAAGGGAAGGGGAAAAGGCATAGATCACACTATTATAGAACAGCTTGGGTTGGAAGGGAGATGAAGTATCATCTAGATCCAACACTCCTGCCATGGGTAGGGACACCTTCCGCTAGACCAGGCTGCTCAGATGATCTCTCAGAATTTTTTCATCTTGTTTTCCACCATTCCACTCCCAAATAAAGTCAACCTCAGTCCTGTGATCCATACCTCTGAACTATCTGTGCCTTTGCAATACATAGAAGTTGATGGCTCCAAGAGCTCCAATGTGTCCCCTTATAAATCCACAAGTTCCTACTGCTTACCACAGGATCGAAGGGAAGAAAAAAAAGAAAAGCCAATTTAGGGGCTAAGAAAGGATTTGTGGCTCATGATCTTCCTGGCCACAGACAAAGCACACCAGTAGGACTCCTCAGAAGCATGGGGTTTGTCTCAGATTGCATGTACTGACAGCTAACCATCCTGGCAGTGGAAGAAATACTCCGTCGTTAACACATGACAGAGATGGAGACTATGCCCAAGTGGCCACACAGGGTGTCCTGGCACAAATCACTCACTGTTCTCCTAAAATAATATTGAACATTGGCATTTAAATAAGATGGGGGTACACTATAGCACACTACCAGGAGACACCCAGTAACTGGTTAAATGATAAAATCATACCTGTAGCTGCAAAACAAAGGCAGATGCTACTGAAGAGCATGTGGTGGTTTTAGAGATAAGTTAACAGAAAGCAGCTATACAAGTGATAAGTTATTCTACAAGACAGAAAAAAAATACGCACCTTCCATTCTAACCTGAATTTTGTGGAACAGATTGCAAAATCTATCACTCAACTATTGGAATCGCCTATGATTCAGTGCACTAATTGCAGTCACACAGCCCTCTTCTCCACATTGCAAAATATGGGTTTTCATTTATCCCTTACTGTTTCATTATCTAATCTTTGTGTTACAGAAACTGCTACTCAATTTTTACTAGCTCCCTTCTGATATTTTTGTGTCACACACTGAAAAAGCATCTTCTACACCTATGTAGTGTTCTAGATACAAACTATAGAAAAGCACAGCATCAGTTCACTGTTCACTCAGTTTTACACAGAACAGTGTAAAACTGGTTATCCATAACCAGTGTAAAAATATGGTTATCCATAACCTATCTTTCCCACATTCAGGGTGCAGGACAGTGTTGGATGTTGCCACATTTAACCTGACATTCTCTGCTTCTTTAGATTTGACACCAAGATGCAACTTTTTCTTAAATTCCTGTTCCCAAAACATACATATGTAAGTATAATCTCACTTTATTTCAAACCATAAAATTAGCTCTTTTCATTTGCCTTTCTGCTTGCCCATACAAGGACCACAGACACACCCAAAAAGATAAAGAAATCAAAGGGGAAAATCTCATGAAGGCAAATAAAACTTATTTAAAAAATGCCAATCTGGAATTACAAAAAATTTCTTTCATGTGGGGGACTTAAGACATATTCAGTAAACTGACATTAATTTACCACTGCAAAGACAACTGCCTACATAAAAATAAAAAAAATGCTCTTAAGTCCAGGGATTTCCTGCTCTGGAAAAGAGCAGCACAAGCAGCAAATTGGAAAACTCATCAGTGTGTTGTTGAGTTTTTCTACTGCCACTTAGAACTGATGTCTGAGATGACACAGAAAAAGGCATGCGAATTTCAATGACACAGCTTATGAAAGCAACAGTCACAGCTGAGGCAGGCACTAGAGTTATTTATGCAAGAAGACAAACTGAAATGGAAGTTGGGTTGTGGCATATCAAAACTGATCCTGACAGTAGCCAAGAGGCTGAGAGCACAGAAGGGTAACCAAGATAAGGGATAGAGAATTAACATTTTCCCCCTTCCACTTTGCTGTAATGGTTAATTACGGTTTGTCTTAAAAATAAAGAATATTTCCAACCAAGAGTTGTGCAAGAACCGCATCTAAACCAAATTCATGTAGGTTACAACTGCACCAAAATTAAGTATCCCAAAATCACCCAACTGCTACCTTTGCCAACAGTCATAATCAAGAAGCTGGAATAGCTTCTGCTAAATCAGTGATAATGCAAGGTACAAGGATCACATCTGTTTCATTACTGCTCTGCCAGCACAATCTGCCTTGAGAGCTTTTCACAAACACTGGGATTTGTGTGGGGAGAGGAAAAAAAAGTAATAGAAATCAACTTTTAAAAACTGTCATATTTTCAATAATCCAAGATGAAGTTCAGAGTATTAGTTTGGGTCACAATGAAGTCAAACTGCTTCAAACATTGAAACTCTTAGGGTAAAGCTGCTAAAACTGCCTATGAAACACAACTGCCGTGACAGAAAAAGAGGACTTGGAAGTCAGAGGGCACTTTCATCAACAGACAGATGGTGGTATTAGAGACCTTCCTAAACTCAAGATTAAGCTGGTAACAGAACTGCTGCAAAGTCTTTCTTCCTTAGATGACACCACAATGAGGAAGAAGGGCAATGATACGCTCTTGTAGCTCCAAAGGTTATTTTCCTGTGTGAAAAAAGGAGCAAAGGCAGCAAAAGATCAGAAAGGATTTTTTTTTCACGCTAGTACCTGTAAACAATAATAATGCCCTCTTCTCTCAGCTTTTATTAAATATATATGCAGGTTTTACAGGATCAGTCTCAAACAGGTAAATTGCCCCATGATGTACAAGGATTTGGATAAATTAAACACATGTGTTAAAGTTAAGCACATGAATAAACCTGCAGAAGAACAAAGACTTGTCATATAAGCTTCTTGGGAAAAAGATCATGTGCTGGGTATAAAGCTAAAAATACATTTATAGTCCTATAATAAACAATTGCTCCTTTCAAAATATTGTACAATGATTAATTACAAGAATGAAAAAGGAGGTAACCTGAAAAAATTATTTACTTCCCAGTGCTTAACAGAAAGCTTAAAAAATCAGAATCAAACCAACTGTATGGGGGGGGGGGCATACACACATTAAGTTATCGGCACAAATTGAAAATTTTGGCCAATATAATGTAAAATTCATAAAGGACAAGGACTTGCTCTTTTGTCTCATTATATGACCCTGGATGAATCACAGAAGGCTAAAGCATTCCTGCAGGCCACACATTCAGGCAGCATATGAAACAGTATTTAATCTTCTAGAGAAACATGAGTTGGAACTAGAATCCTGCTTTTTGCATAAATGCCTGACAGATTATTCTGAAAGATTATTTGTATTTTTTCCATGCACACCCCATTTAACAACCTGACCTACAGATGAAAGTAGGGAAAGACAAGAGCAGTGTATCAGTGAAATTGGAACTTTACACAGGTGCTACTTGTCAAGTCTTTTAATTAAGGGAAAGGTACAGAACTGTGGAAAGCAAATCACAAAAACAAAGAAAATACTATAAACCAGTGATCAAACCAGGATTATAAATCAATTCAGTGATGGCTGCCCATCCCTGCAGTTTGATGTCCTCAAACAACATACACAAGGACTAGCTTCTCTTTAATATGGAAGCTGAAAAACTATGAAAACCACTAGATTTGCTCTGACAACTTTTTCTAAATGCTAGCATGTTGGTTATAAAAAACAAATTATATAGAGTTCAAGTGTTTGTCCAATATCAGATAAAACACACACAACTATAGTACTAACTGCAGGGCTTATCTATTTTTCTTAGGATGTATAAATACTGTACAATCACAACATAATGTATGGATGTGAACATTTATCAATCCTGGGACCCACCTGTCACCAGCTGAAATCTCACACTTTTGCCAGACTGGCAGAGGACGAAGAGCTCTCATTAAAGGAACAAGAGCTCTGCTCCTAACCTAACCCTCGAGTTAACAAAACCCCATAAATCTGTTTACTGAACTGACTTTCAAAGCAAGGCTGTGAAGACAGAGCACAGCTGTGGTTCGCTATACACCGGCAAGTCCTTAAGGGAAAAGACTCCCTTAGACGCCCGAAGCGCCAAAGCGCTGGCAGCCACCGGAGCACTCGCTGAGCGCCCGGTGCAGCCGCAAGACTTTAACCAGGCAGCGCGCCGAAGCCCTACTTCCCACGGGGAAAGCAGCATCACAAACTCGGGAAGCCACGGGCCTCGTTCCCGGGTCCCGCAGGGGACCGGGGCCGACTCCCGGTGCCACCCCGGCAGGCGGGTTCCCTCCGGGGCTGGGTCGCGGTCAAGCCCAGGCCGGAGAATGCGAGGACACCGGGAGGTCATGGAAGAGCGGCAGAGACTGTGGGTGTCCCGGTGGTTGCCATCTGCCCCGCCCGGCACCGGCACCCACCTCCACTCCGCCGGGGACAGACCCGCAGCACGACGGGGAGCGAAGAGACGCACCGGCTCCTGCGACCGCTCCTCCGTGCCCTCCCTGTGCGGTGCCCCGGCAGCCTGTCGCCTGCCCAGGCCCAGCGAGCCCCGGAGAGCCGTGGCGGCGGCACTGACCTCTGTGCGGCGGGAGCAGGCGGGCGCGGCTCCCCATTGCCCGCAGCAGACAGCGCGCAGTAGTCAAGGGCGACACGAGGGCCGCCATCTTCCCAGCCCGGCCCGGCCGCGGCGAGGGCGCGGGGCACGCTGGGAAATGGAGTCCCGCGGAGCTGTGGGAGAGCCCGGGTGCGGCTGGTGCCGGGCGAGCCGCTCCCGCTTGGGTCACGGAATGACAGGGTCGATTAGATTGTGAAAAACCTCTGAAATCATCGAGTCCACCCTATGACCTAACACCGCCATGTCAACTAGACCATGGCACCAAGTGCCACGTTCAGTCTTTCTTAAAAACCTCCGGGGACGGTGACTCCACCACCCCCCTGGGCAATATATTCCAGTATCTAATCACCCTTTCTGTGTAGAAATTCTTCCTGATGTCCTGAACCTCCCCTGCTGCAGCTTGAGGTTGTGTCTTCTCATCCTGTCACTTGTTGCTTGGGAGAAGAGGCCGACACCTCATTACAGTCTCCTTTCAGGTGGCTGTGGAGAGCAATAGGGTCACCCCTGAGCCTCCTTGTCTCCCGGCTAAACAGCTCCAGCTCCCTCAGCCGCTCCTCATAGAACTTGTGCTCCAGACCCTTCACCAGCTTCATTGCCCTTCTCTGGACTCACTCCAGCACCTCAATATCCTTCTTGTCCTCCTATAGGGGCCCATAACCAAACACAGGGTTTGAGGTGTGGCATCAGCAGTGCCGAGTACAGGAGGACAATCACTGCCCTGGTCCTGCTGGCCACACTATTGCTGATACAGGCCAGCATGCCACTTTTCTTCTTGGCCACCTGGACACACAGTGGGTCATGTTCAGCTGCTGTTGACCAGCACGCCCCAGGTCCTTTGCTGGTCCCTGGCTCCTTCCCCTGTCTTTGCCCCCCAAACTACGCCGCAGGCAGTGGGGCAGCCCCTGGGGTGCCCACCCGCCTGCTTGCCCAGGGCTGCACTCCCCACACAGCCGCTCCAGATGCTCGGTACAAATCCACTTTCCAGACCCACCTGGAGCCGCACACAACACCTTACTGCCCTACCCATGCACTCCAGCTTCCAAACAACTTCCTTGTCCACCTCAACACAAGAGCTTCTTTACACTAAGGATGGCAGAGCACTGGAACAGGCTGCCCAGTGATATGGATTCTCCCTCTCCAGAAACATTCAAAATCCACCTAGACGTGTTCCTGTGTCTCTAGGTGACACTGCCTGGACTACGTGATCTCCAGAGGTCCCTTCCAACCTTCACTATTCTGTGACTCTGTAATTTGTATCTTGCTCAACCATGCCTGTATTGGATGTTGCAGCTGTCATCAGGGAGTTTTGGCTACTGAATTTGCATTTGTTAATTTCTATCTTGTGCTATTTGCTTTTATCTCTAAAAACATGGACAGTAAAATACTAAGGACAGATATTTGTAAAATATTAAGGACAAATATCCCTGGCCAGAGTAACAACCTATTTGCACATCAGCAGTATCAGTTTTATGTCTATCAGTATCACTTTTACGACTATGAACATATATTTAAAATGCAACAACAAGAAATGGTAACATAAAAGCAGATTTCTCTGAAGATAATGTAAATCCTAGAGGCTGATTTAGTCTCAGTGTCTGCTTAGCACACAGTAAACCTTGTCTTTGGTATCAGTTCAGATACCCATGTAAGATTCCTGAGAACTCCTCAGGAGAATGCTGACCAACTTCCTCCTTTGGTAGGTACCTGACCGCCGTATCCAAGCACCTCCACTGCAGCTACAAAGTTCTTTTGACAGAAAGGCACAGTGCAAAAAGCCTGCACTCCAAGGGAAGGGCACCGACACTCAGGAATCACTAACCATAACACTCGCCTGTTCATAGGCCAGCCTGTCATTCCCACCAGAAAAGCACCCAAAGGTCAGGATGGGACTTCAGGAGATGATGCCTGCAGCATGCATTGTGCACGAAATAGATAACAAAGTGTCTGGTCCTGGTAAAGCGCAAAGGAAGTGCTTAACCTGACTTTTGGTTTTGCAACATCAGAATTCCTATATCTTATTCTAGCATTAAATTTCTGTGCAACATGAGAAAGTGAGCAAGTAGTTTTTATAGACTACTAATGAACTTTTTTTTTACAAAAGTATTGGAAAATGTTGCTTTCGGGAACTATAGAATAGCTTACAAACAAAAGTTATTATATCCTGAATAGTATTGCTAATTCTAAAAATAATGTTTACAATCTCAAAAATATTAACAGTGATTGAAGCTACACTCTAACATGTTCAGCTGTTTAAAATACATAGTTGCTCCAGACACATCTTCAGCGCTATATACCTAATTAAGTAGTGAATTAAAGTGCCTATTTATCACATCCTCAAAGAGCTGTTTTCAGTGCATTTTCTTTCATCTTTCCTTTATTGGGCATTTATTGGTTTTGACTCATTCCAGCATATTACAGCTATCAACACCTGTGCCCATTTAGGAATGAATTCCAGTACAAATCTCAGTGAATTGAATAGACATCTCAAAGATGCATCACAATTGTTGCAATATATTTAGAAACTCAAACAAGGAAACAAACAAATTCTGTAAAAGTGATTTAAATAACAAATAAGTTATCTTTATAAACAGCTTATCTCCTTGAGAACAAAGAATAAACAAGGCAACAAGAGCTGGGTTTTCTTCCATTATTAACTCAGATCACAATATGAATGGGTGAAATGTCAAGAATAATTGGAGAAAATGACAGTATAATCTTCAGCAAAAACATCTGATTTATTTAAATTGTCACTGTTTTTTTCTTAACCTTGCCATGCAAGGCAGCATAGAAAAACTTCTCATTTGGATCTATTTGAACATCTTCTACCTAAATGAATAAACCTTCTGCAATGCTATGAACCTTCTATACACTTGCCAACCAAAATGCCACCATGCACTGGATTGCATATCCCAGGAACTCAATGTCCTTTGGCTGTAAGCACTTGGTAAAACCAAGTTTTGCTGTTAACCTAAACAAACAGGACTTTCAAGTACATTTCTGTAGATTAATGTGGTTAATGTCCTGTAACAAGCACAGACCCATTCTATAGTACATTTGTACCCTTCATTCCCTATACCTTTGCCTTTGTTCACCTTCAAAAATGCGACATTGAAACTGTGTAGAAATTAAATTGGCACTTGTTCAACCCTGCTGCATTATTACTCTGCCAGCTAGCCAAAAGTGGTCTGTAACAGGAATAAATGAGGAATAAAAATGAGGGGTAAAACCAAACCACTCCAGATGTCTCCTCTGGCCTCTAGTGGTATAACTGCACTGCTTTTAGAAATTTGGTGCTGAATCATACGGGGATGGATGTGTCCAAGAATCTTTGGGTCTCTGCCAGAAACTTTCCAAGTTTCTGCAGAAGCAGGGCTGGGTTTACCTAACTGCAAGGCTCCAAGATATTTCCACCATGGGAAATATCTTTGGTATCCAAACACAAAGGTACTTTTGATATAGAAGTGACTATTCAGCCTACTCTATGAAAATTGATTTTGTGGGTAGTTTTCATTAACACAGTTTCCATCAAAAGTCATTTTCCAGGGATTATGTCAAAACACTCTGAGGTAGACTTGATACTAACCTCATCTATTTTGAGACAGTCCAATATGCTGTTAAAAGTCTACATAAAGCCTCAGGTTAATAAAGCTGCATAAATGTTCCCAAAATTATGGACTTACAGCCATTTTCACTATCTGTTTACAGTTTGCATCTCAGTCAGCTCAAACACCTCAATGTGTTAGAAATTCATTGCAGTTTTTCGGCTACACAGGCACTATTCAGTATCTCTCAGGAGTTCACAGTATCTGTGTGCATATATATATATAAATGTAGATATTACAAATTATATTTAGAAGCTTAATATTATCTTGCAGGCAGGAGCACAATGTAGACATTCAAACACCATGTTTCAAAGCACTGGCAGCTACTGCAGGGATCAGGAAGTCATTTTTCCACACAAGGCATTTCACAATTAGTTCACTGCCTTGTGGGTTTTGCCTTATCCTGAGTCAGCATTCCCCACAAGTTCTGACAAAATATGCCTGTGTTGTCTAAAATGTGCTAACCTGGGCACTTGTCAGAAAGGCTGGAGAGTTCTAACTGGATAATGGAGAGATTTGGTTTCCTTTCCTGTTAAATGTGACTCTTTCTTCTACAAAATGAAGAAAGAAAAAGACTACTGGAAAAGTATTACTATACTAAATTCCAGAAGTAATCATCCATTAAAACCTACTTCTATGGCTCCATGCTGAGACACTCTGGTATCCATTTTGCCACTTGAAGTTATACCAGAAAACCTTTTTGTCATAGCTGAACAAACAAGGCGTAATAAGAAATCAGTAGGTACCCGATTGTTAAAGAATTTAGGTTCACTAGGATTTTCACTGATATCACAGAATATGCTGAGTTGGAAGGGACCCAGCAGAATCGAGTCCTACTCTAAATGCTTGATCTTATCTTTGAGCCTACAAACGCAGCTGACCTCTCTTCCTCCAGATTGGAAATTTGGCCCAAAGTGCATGTCAGAAACAGCATTAAAACTTTCTTTTCTGAGTTTATGCTCACCTTCATGCTGAGAAAAGAACCTTTCTAGCAAGAATAAGCAACTACAGGTAACATAACTCTAGTTTTATGATCACCAAAAAAAAAAAAAAACCAACAAACAACCTGGAACATGATTCAAAGTAAACAAATGCATTTCCAGAGGATTGGAAGGAAACAGAGACTCAGAGGACTTTGCTTTTCCCTTACCTTTATTCCTTCTCCTTGCCTCATTAGCCAGTGTGACATTTATGCTTTCATGTGATGTAAGGGGGGCACTAGTCATGAAGCTGTGTGTCTTCCCCTTTTGTCTCCCAGGTCAGAGGAGCTGTATTTGACTTCAGTGGAAAAAACAGAGATGGGAGACTTCATCAAATTACTGCAACCCCTTTATATATCAATCCTGTTGACAAGTGAGCACTAAAACGGTCACTCCCTGTAGCCTCCACAAGGCTCTCCACCACCAGTCATCCCTGATAGGAAAAACAGACAGAATAGTGGTGCTGAGATGGTGTGCTGTGAGAAAAGCATTCAACTTAAGCCTCACACTTAGTATTTACCCAGCATGCGAACAAATTCTTGATTAATCACAGACTCAGCAGCTTCCCAAATATACTGTACTTGATACTTTTTTGCTGTTTTGAACAGATAATGAAACCAGGCTTGGCCAAGAGACAGACCATATTATAGTTAAGACAACACAAGCGCTCTATTTCTTTTTCACATTCACAGTCAGATGTGGCAGCATAGGTTGTGTAACAAACAAAAGCTTATCCAGATGCATATGTAATCTAAGTAGAATTAATGAGCTTTTTCTTGCCTTGCTGCACGACCAGTTTAATAACTAGTATAAGTCAGGTAACGCTCCCTTCATTCCTGCTTTGTAAGACTCTTATCAGCTTAATTTCTGTTTATAAAGTGAATAGTTGGCATCTATTAGAGGAAAGAAAAGAAGGTGCACTAGTAAGTGGGAGAAATAACACTGAAGGAGTGATGACAAGGAAATTCATAGAAAAGTTACTAAGCAAACCACCCCTGGTATACTGGTTAAGGGGATGAACTATTTTTGTACCTTGGGATCATCTCTGCTTTCTGATTATCTTTTTATTAATGTAGACAACAGCTAACCACACTTGCTAGATGTTAACTTTGAGCCTCTCCGATGTGATTTGTGGGCAGCCTACCATTTTATCTACTGCCTACATAGGTATTTGGAGAAAATATCACTAGTTTTCACATAGTCTCATTCTACCTGGATAGTAATGGAACATCACTAGAACTCTTTCATAAGAAAAGAAGGAAGGAAAAGGATATATGCATTTAATCATTGGAGGGGTACTTTTAACAGATATTTAAGAAAAAAACTGAAAGTCCTCCAAGATGATAGAGTAATTTAGAAATAATAGTGGATTAACATAATTTCTATTCACTGAGGTTCTACATGCATCAAGAAGTAAAACAATGCACTACTTTGGGAAATGTCTCTTTTATTGTAACACACCACCTGCTTAATCAGATAATGAGAAATAAAGACCTTATGTCTTGGAAGGGGACGATTTTGTCAGTTCTGCTTCTCTCTTTCTCTCATTCTCTTTCTTTGTCTCTCACGTTATTTTAATAACTCACTCTGTAAACACTATTTGCCTTTCCTATTCTTTATGAACTCTTTCGCTTTGCAAGCTATGAGGACATAAAATCTCATCCCGCTGGTAATATTATTATTAGATGTGTATCATTTGTGAAAATTGCAGTAAGTTTGAAAAGGCTTAAGGCTACCACAGACAACACCGTCACCTTGATTGCAGTTTGGGTCAGGGAATTAAGACTTTGTTTTCAACACAAAGCTTTTGGTGGGTATCTCCTCCGGCCTACGTTTGCACGGGGCTGATTCCTTTTGCCTAATACCTTGCGTATACAGCATTTCCCACCCCGTCTTTTCATTCCGCGGAGGATGAGACTCTGGGGGAAGAACCGAGCCACCCCACTCCAACCCCCACCGCCGCCGCCGCCGCCGCCGCCCGCACCCAGCCGAGGGCGCGGGCGGGCCCGACAGACCAGCTCGCCCGGGCGGAGCGCCACGCCCCCAGCGCCCGCCGGGATGTGTAGTTCAGAAGGCCGGCGGCTGCGCCGGGCTTCAGCGGGCAGGGCGGCCCACGAGACTACATTACCCAGCGGGCCTTGCGTGCGCGCGCGCGCGCGCGCGGTGGACACGGGTGCGCGTTGCCGGCAGTCAGCTGTGCGCGGGGCGGGCGGTCGGGTAGCGCGAGCGGTGGCGGCGGCGCTCGGGGCTCGATCGCCGGCTCAGGGGAGGAGGCGCCCGCTCCGCCATGGCCGAGACGATCGCGGACACCCGGCGGCTGATCAGCAAGCCTCAGAACCTCAACGACGCCTACGGGCCGCCCAGCAACTTCCTGGAGATTGACGTGGGCAACCCGCAGACGGTGGGGGTGGGCCGCGGCCGCTTCACCACCTACGAGATCCGCGTCAAGGTGAGGCAGTGCCGGCCCGGCCTGGGAGCCGGATTGGCGGTGCCGGGCCCTCGTGTCGCCCGGGGCTGGCCGGGGTGGCGGTGACGGGCTCCCGTCGCCTTGTCCTTCAGGACCGTGTCACGGCTACGGCGGTGCGCCGCGCTGGGAGGCGGTGGTAGAGCCGCAGCGGACTCTCCATCCTCGGCCTGGGGTTGATAACTCTGTGACGGGCTCCTGGTAGCTTAAGGCGATGCAGCTCGGTTCAGATAACCAAAGGACAAATGCTCTTTCGGCTCTGCTACGTACAACTTGTCCTCAGACTGAAATACCGCTGTACTGTGAGCAATTGCTTGTCTGTCTCCAGGTAAATAAAGGAGAGCAAACTCTCAGCTCTGTCAGATGGAATAATATGGGTGGATCTGCCCTGAGGAGGAGGTCACGTTCAGGATTCCAGAGGCTTCAAAAAGTACATAGAAAAGGTGTAAATAACTCTAGCGGGCACACACGCTAGATCAGAGCCAGCTGAAGTGATAAGGTCGTGTGTATGGGGGAGGGCTTCCTGTTTTCTTTTGTACCTGGAATGAAATTGTAGTGCGTAATAAATAGGACTGTTTAATCCCATGTGCTGCTATCAAATACTTCTTAGTAACACTAGAATCCTTCCTAGCTGGAAGGGCTGTGTTCGCTAAGTTACCCCAAAGGCTAGTAGTCTTGAACTTGAGAAAAGCTATGTGAAGTCATTACTGTGTTCCCTGGCATTTCTAGTTTCATAAACAGGGCCCAGAGGAATGGTCAAAAAATGCAGTGTCTATAGCATAGTCTTTGCCTGTGGCTAGTAGGGACTTGAGGCAGGGAACCATTTTTGGTCTACATTGCCAGAAATAAGCTGGGTTGAAAAAGCCAGTGTCTTATAGATGGGGTTTTTTTAATCGTTCTGAGTCTGCTACTTTGTATAGCTTTACTCTGTTACAGCTGATTGAATCTGGTCAGTTATTATAGTAATAGTAATATAGTAATAGAGGGGAAGCTTCATTGGCTCCCTGCTCACATTGTCTGCAATATAGGTTCTTCATGGCAGGGAAGGATACAGCTGAGGGTTGCTGCCTTGGTCACTAAAATTCATCAAAAAGACTTTGTGTGTATTTTCTTGTTTTAAAGGTCTAAGTCCCCAGATTAGTGTAACCTTACTTTAAAAAGCAAAATCAGCTGAAATTAAAACTACTAGGGAGGATGCTTCTTTATTTCT
This sequence comes from Pardalotus punctatus, assembly GCA_013400915.1. Classification (NCBI taxonomy): domain Eukaryota; kingdom Metazoa; phylum Chordata; class Aves; order Passeriformes; family Pardalotidae; genus Pardalotus; species Pardalotus punctatus. Next base: position 32,910 of record VZTX01001930.1, on the reverse strand, counting down.
GATGCTAATAAGTTGTTGTCTTCAGTACCTAGTGCTGTCTTTCAGGATGTGTCAATGGGGCAGGAAGAATAAACTAAAATGCTTGTAGCCTATGTTTGGTCTCTGTGTGAGGATAAACTAGAACATGCAGATTTGTGTTGCATTGCACTGCCCTTATTGGAACCCTAGCAATCTACTTAGAAGATGTAATTCTACCTTGTTGGAAAGTATTTGCACCTTAAGTTCGTGGTGATGTTTCTTTCCATGAGACTGAGAATTTGGAATTGCTGGATCCAGGGAAGATTATACAAAAGGGACTTAGCCATGATATGGCATTGGGAATTAGGTCAAATTTCCTGTGATTAAAAAATAATAACAATTTTTGAAAATACTCAACTGAAGTTTTTCATGAGAAAGGAAAGCAAAAAAACTGGTTTTGAGACAGGTTAGTCTTAGCCCACCTGCTGTTTGGGGTAGAAAAGTCTGGATTGTTGTTGTAATGAAGGCCAAGAATGATTTGAACAAATGTACTCTGTGATAGTACTGTGACCTTCCTCTGTTCTTCCTCCCAGTCTGACTACTATGTAAACATTGCATCCTCCACCCTCCTTGCTTGCATCTATACATGCTTATATACAGCACTGTCCCTTATAAAGTATGATCATTCTCTTCCCAGTTGTACACTGCTGTACAGCAACCATGAACTATAAAATTGAGTTTTATGTCTCTGTGTGCTGGAAGGCTACAGAGCAGGTAATACAAGTCGTGCAGAATTATGTTCGCTGTCTTTACTTGTATCAATTAACTGCTTCTCAGCAGAACACGGACCATGTCACTAATTTGCAGGTTTCAGCACAGAAGAATTCAAACTTGAATTGCTGTGGTATTGTGTTTGTGGAAGATTGGCCTAGTACCATCAGCTTCTTGTTGGAGTGTGGCTGACAGTGGTTTGACAACTGGCCTCTGTGGTTTGACAACTGCTTGTGGTTACAGAAAGTAGCAAGTGATGTGCAGTTTCCCCCGTCAGTGCTGGTAGTAGCAGCAGAACAAACAGTGTGAGTTACCTGTCATATCTGAAGAGCTGGGTCTTCAAGTAACACCAACAGTAAAATGTTAAGTATGCAGAAAGGGATGGCTTAATTGCTGCCAAATTCTGGTGAAAGCTAAAGGACAGCAGCCTCATGTTACAGCTGGAGATCAGTCTAAGCCAGAAACATTGTCAAGGAGGACACTGAAATTCAAGTTTGTGTTGAGACAATTAGACTTATTCCATTGTTTACATGTTTACATTTACATTGTTTCCATGGTGTTTACAGACTCTGTAATTCTATCTTTGAATCTAAAAGCTTAACTTTTTGGGTTTTTTGGAAAGACTGAGCTTGCTAGCAGACTCTTGAACTGGTATCTGATAAAAACTATCTTGCAAAACATGTGTGTTTGAAATACTGCAGAGTTTCCCCAAAGCTTTTATTGGCAAGCTTTCTACTAGTACTGCAGTTGAAGCATATCTGTTGTCTGGAAAGCAGCAAGTGGAACAACGTAATGCTTTAGTTCTTGTAATGCTGTGCTCATCAAGTTCTGGTGGAAGTTGGAAAGCCTAATGGGGAACTCTAAAATTTTGGGTAGACTGCTCAGCAGTATGCTACTGCGTAAGCAAGTCAGTAGTATTTTGGAACTTAGAAAGGTTTGTCACAGCAAGTGTCTCTGTGCAGGGTGGTTGTGTGTTGGGGTAAATGCAGGGTGTTTTGACAAGCATTAAAGGAGTCTTAAGAGTAGTGTTGCAGGTAGACCCTATGCAGCACTTCTAACCAGGCAGCTTACTTCACAGATGGACAGTCGGCCAAAGTATTGACTTTCTGAGCCTGAACTTGCATTAAATAACAGTCTGTTCTTGGCAAGCTGGACAAGGTGCTGACAGAAAGCTTTCCACTGTAGCAGCCTCTATAAGGCACCCGATGTGGCAGTGTGCCACTACAGTGCAGCCTAGCAATGAAAGTCAAATGTCTTGTTCAGAAATAAGTGATAGAAAATGCTACCCTGCTGTGCTAAAGTAGCAAATTTGAGTAGGTCATGTTTTTGACAGGGTGCTTGAGAATTTGCTTTCCATCAGCAGCATCAGGCAGTGTGTTTGTACCATTCTGAGGTGTCCTTTGTGCCTGAAGGCTTAGGGTGAGCTAAACCAAGAATAATGCAGTAGGGTGTAAAGCTCCAAGTGCTTCTTCTAGTGAAATAAAACTTGATAAAGTACTCATCTCATGTAAGTGTATCAGGATGATCACAACATGGTGACTGTGTAGCATTTAAAACTAGCATAATCAACTAGACTGCCTGCTAAAGTAATACAGTAAACTATTTCATTGCCCTTACCTCTTGAGGAAAAGTGTGAACCAAAAGTCAGGTTCTCTGTAAATACCCTTACATGCTCTTTCTCATAAGTCCTTATTAGCTCTTCCCTCCTTCTTGTTAAAACTTTTCAGGGTGGGCTTGTTCAAGTCAACACTCTTGAATTGAGGGCATGCTATTACAGGCTCACCTGTTACTATTTATGGGGTATAAGTCAGTCCTCTCTAAATTCCAGGAAGCACACGTAGAACAAATTACAATTGTCATATTATCATTCTACAGCATGTGTTTAGTCCTCAGTTCTGTTCCAGGTATCATTTGTCTTCTACTGTAGTTGAGACATAGTTTTCTTGATAAGTGGGTCAAAAGGAAGGTCTTTGCTCAAGCAGATTCTGTGCAATAGCTTCAGTTGTTAAATCCTTTAAGGAGACAAGACTTAAGCTTTACAAGCTAACTTTGATCCAGTGACTGGTGACACATGTCAGAGCCATACACCCAGTGTAAAGGCAGTGCCATAGGAGATAAGCACTTTGGTTAAGAGTACTGTCAACAAAGCATATGAGTATCCAGGAACTTGCTACATTTTGGGAAATATCACTTTGGCAACTCTGAGAATAGCTCAGTTCGTTAGAGCACAATGCTAGTAACACCAAGCTTTGTGGGTTCAATCCCTGTGTGGGCCATTCACTTAAGAGTTGTACTTCATGATCTTTGTGGCTCCCTTTCAACTCAGAATATTCAGTGGTCTGGAAATAAAGTGTTAACACTATTTCATCTGTTTGCATTTCTGTAGAAATAAAAGTGACTTCTGTACTGCCCATTTTGGTTGGGTTTGTCACCTAGACTAAAAGGTTAAATCATCTGTTTACTGTTAGTGAGAACTTACAGAGAAGTCTTGATATTCAAACTGATAGAATATAATAAAATACTTTTTATAGGAGTTATTAGTTCAAGCAGTTAAAGAATTCTTTTTCATCAAACCAAAGCCAAATGAAAAGCCTTTGTCATCTTAATTCTGTTCTTTAATGTTCAGTGGCCTGTTGCCCTAATCAGTATTATTAAACTTGGCACCAAGGTATACCTTAGCTTTTTGAGATTCTGTAGAGCAGTGGCTTGTCTTGAGGTATAGAAAGGGAATGTCTTGCTGTGCTTCCAGATATCGTGAAATGCAGTAGTTGGGTGGTACCAATGCTTTTTAGGGCACCAGTTGGGTTTCCTATGTCTTCTGCAGAAAGACTTCTATAGACCTGCAGAGGTGCTTGACTGTGTAGGTCCAGTGTGGGGAAGGAAATGAATACTCAGGCTGTGAAGTGCCTGCAGTGTTAAGAATAGTATTGGTTTCAAAGGATTGGGGAAGTTTATTTGAGTACTGCTGAACTCGAGCTGCTTTTGAAAGTCCTGTTCTCCCCTTAACCAATCTTTTCAAGACCTAGTTTGGACACAATATTTTACATTTCAGCATGTTTGTAGTAGTCTGACTTGTGACTGATTGCAGTCTGACTGCTGTGATCAAATCAAGTCCGAGTAAGACGGAAAATGAACTGAAAGTATAACTTGTGCAGGAAGCACTTGTCTTGTGCCATGTTTTACAAATTGGTGCTCTTGATCTGATGAATATGTTTTTTGAAATGTTCTGTCCTTGAATGGTACCAAATATCCTGTCCTTCATGTTTGGCAGGGTTTGAAGCTGCAGATTCTTCCCCCACCATGAAAATAATCAAATCTGCCCTTCCTGTAGTTGACTTCAGCATTGTACAGTTTAGTAGTTGAAGCTTGTGGTGGAGCCATGACTAAACACTGACTAAGTGTGAATGTGTTTAGGGATGCATAATCAGCAGTAATTCTCTATTTCTCTACTACTGCAAATCTTGCATAACACTGCAAGTCTGCTATAACTGTAATAAATTATGCTTTTAAAACCCATTCTAGACACTGCCACCAGTTAGATATTTCAGACTCCTCTGCAAAGAATAAGTATGCAGTGATTCAGGTGACGTTTTTTCTGTTCTACAGCCCAGGTACTGCACCTTTACAAACATTAACTGTTCCTTCAAGCAGGAATTCAGAAGAGGATAACTGGAAGGCTAAGAATTTCCAAGGATGCTGGCTAGGGAGACAGTGAAGTAGAATGGCTTGGAGGAAAGAAATTTCCAAAGCAAGGATAGTGGATTTACTCCCAACAGCTGGTTTTTTTCTGTAGAGGTTTGTAATTAAACTAGGTTCAAGAGGCTGGTCCAAAGGTACTGAACTAATTTGGCATTGATATCTGTTACTATGTAAATAAAATAACCAAGTCTCTGAATAGTGCTTCTTATTAGTATATTAGTTTAACTGGTGACTTGCACTCCTTTTATTTCACTGCATACAGTACAGGCCTTGATTGTCATGTTTTAAGATTGCACTCTAGTACAGTGCAGAACAGACCAAATCAAATGGAACAATGACTAATCTTTGTAGGACAGATGGCTGTGATCCAGGTAGGCATGTGATGCCAGGGAGTTTTGGTACGTGCTTATTTTTAGATGGCTTGCTGGAAAAGTGTCAGCTTGAACTTTAGAGCAGTCCAGTCTCTGCTGCTTTTCATCTGGGGAAATAAATGATGCAGCAGAAGTTTATGTCTTCTAACAGTGAGGGAAGTATTTTATTTAAAGTTTTTTCACTCAGTAAAGCAATGCCAGTTGCACTGCTGGAGGCTGTTTTAGCAAGTACGTAATCCAGATACCCTGTGAAGCTGTAGCACTGAGTGAAGGGTCTGCCATTGCTATCATTGCTGTAACTTCTAACGTAAAAAGGATGGAGAAGCCCTAACCTTCTAGTCAAGGTATAAAAACAAGTGTTTTACCAGCTGAAGACAGGTCTATGAAATGTTCCTTCTGTGGCTATTTCTTGAGAATCCAGTTCAAAATCTGTGTTATGCCCCAGAAGATTCTCCCATATGACAGTGTAGTTTGTGTTGGCCACAAGCCTCTTTGAAAGTGTAACTATAAGCTGGTGTATAGCAGCTTTACTCTAAAATCCAGAAGAAAATGAAGCTATATACTAAATGATTTAAAGCCACCTGTAGATCTGGGAAAAAAGCTTCAGGGATTATTTCTATGGGCCTAAGCTGTAGCACACTCTAAGTGCTAAGATGTGCTGCAAATTAATGAACAAGAGTTAGAGTTTGTATAGATTTTAGTGTCTGCTTAAGAATGTATTACTGCTGCAGTAAAACTGGAAATATGAAGAGGTCGTTTTGCTACTTAGTAGACCCACTGTTAAACTAGTTAACTTACTGTCCTGCTTTGACCCTGGCCAAATTCTGGTCACCTACAACATCTGCTCTCTCTGCTCTCCCCTGCCACAGCTGCGCAGTGGAGAGTAAAAAAAAAGTTAACACACACACACACACACAGGGCTTGTGAGTTAAGGAACCAGGAGAAAGATGCACTAAGAGGGCAAAACAGGATGAAAACTTAAAGTTGCAAAATGATTTATTGCTAACCTAACCTTAAACAGAGTCAGAGAAAAATAATGAGAAGTAAAACTGAGCTCTTAAGATACCATTTCTCTGCTCACCCCCCTCTGTCCTCCCCCCCAGCAGCACAGGCATGCAGACCTCTGAGGCCATCCATTTCGAGAGCAAGGCCTTTCTCTCCACTGGGACTCCCACTGGATCACAGCTTCCTCCAGGCATCCACCTGCTCTGGCGTGGACACCTCCCCGCAGACTGGG
>VZTX01001930.1:0-26520 GCA_013400915.1 Pardalotus punctatus | reverse complement strand
TTGGTGTCTCCATGTTGTTTTTCCCTCACATATTCTCACCTCCTTCTCCTCCTTTGGCTAAAAAGAAGTGTGTGCACCCATTGTTTTGATTTCTTCTTAAATATGTTATCACAGAGGCGTAACTAACATCTCTAATTGGCCCAGGTTTGGCCAGGAGCATGTCCATGATCTTCAGAGTCATCAAAGATTGGCCCTGCTGGACAGGGTGAAAACTTCCAGAACATTCACACAGAACACACAGGACCCATCTTTGTGCCCCCCCCCCCCCACCCCACCTACCCACTAGCAAAAACTGAGCTAAGCAAAACCAACACACTTACTGCTTTTTCTCTTTCATGTTTGAAGTATAGGGATACTGGACTATCTCTAGCTCAAAAAGCATATGAAAACTTTAGTTCCTGATAAAAAAATAGCAACTGCAGCAATTCACTGAATTTTTTTAATTCCCATTTGACTGTAGCTGATAGGTGTTAGTAATGATGCTAAAACAGCAACTTAATGTGATCCTTTTTGACTCATTCCTAATGAGGAATGAGTATGAACATTACAGTAGGTCAAACCAGAGCCATATGGCTGTTACACCTTGAATTGTGTAAAAGCAGCAATCCCTTCCCTTTCAAATGAATATTTGGTATTTCACAGGAGGCTTTGGCTTGCTAACCCAGATCTAGAGTTACTAGTTCTGGGTGTTGTAAAAGTCTTTGTCTAAATGTGTTCTTAAAGCAGGCTCCTATTTTTATCTTTGTCTTCTGAACATCGAAGAACCTGAAGAATAAAGAATCACTAAGCAGTCTAGTTTTCTTTCTTGACTCACCTGTTTAGAGCCTTTTGACTGTGGCACACCATAATTCAGCTGTTTATGATGTTGTTGAACTTGATCGGGTGATGATAGATGCTTTTTGGCAAAAATACAGACATCCCTATGCTCATTTTTCAGAGAGCAACTCTGGACTCCAAGCATTGGATTTGGCAAGGTTAATTCTTGTCTAAAGACTTTGTGGTTCTCTATCATTGTGTAGCTTTTAGGATTTCACTTCCTTAGTCTTCAAGGTAGAAAACATCCTGTCTCCATAGCGCCAGTACTGCAGAGTGGGAAGCTCAGAAGTTCTTGGTATAGTTTAAGTCAGCATTGTTTAAAACTTGTATGGTCAGATTTTTCAGTGTTATATTAACTTTGTATTTTTTTTTTTAATATGATGTAGCTTTAGTAGATCGGGACATCAGGTGGATATAAAGGGGAGGTCAACTCTGTTTTGATGAAAAGGACTGAAACTTAGAAAAATAACAATCTCTAGTCTGACATTTTGCAATGAGGAAAGAAGCTTTCCTTCATTAATGTACCCAGCAAAAATCTAAACTTCTGGACACTGAAGTTTAAAGCATGTTTTCCTTCTTTCTTGTTTTTTATAATTGTAGGAAATTGAGGGGTAGTTGCTTATGTCGAGTCGGGAAGGAAACAAACCACTGGCAAGGTTTCTGCAGTAACAGTGGACTACTGGAGCTGGTTTCTTGTACTAAAGGACAACAGGCCCTTGCATTAAGAAAATCATAGTACTTTTTTTTATCTACCCTGAGTGCTACTTCCTGTGATACCCCAGAGCTCCCATTGATTGTAAATGTAGCCAAGGAGTGTAGGCTCTTGACAAAGATTACAGCTCATAAGAGACAGTCAAGTTGCTTGAATTTATCTTCTGAGAGTCAAAGCCACAGACTTTTATCAAAAATGAGCTATGTGCTTTCTTTTACTCTATTTTAATGGAAATAGAGTTCTCTCAAGGCTACCATAACCTACTTGAAAAGGTGACATCAAAGTAGACGCTGTGGCAACGGCACAGCTTTATTCTCAGTCTGTTAGGCATGGGAGACATGGGCAATGCAATGTTGCTGCTGAGTGGTATGGTGGCAGATGAAGAAATGAACCAGATTTACGTCAAACTATGCTGAACAGCAACATCTGGGGAGTTTCTGCTGTTGTGGGGATGGACTGGGCTGCATTGTCATACAGTCTTGTGGCGTGTCAGCATGCTCTTTGTAGGAACCCAAATGCTATTTGCATTTGATTTATGTCTGGAAACGAATTTTTGGGAGCAAGTCTGACTATTTGCAAGACTTCTTACACTCAGTGTAAAAGCTAGTCTAAAAACTAAGACTTAAAAATACTTAGAATTATTGTATTAATGTAAACTAATTATAAACTAATGAATTACTCTAGTTTTCCTCCTCCATTTAAGGTAGTTTACTGGAATGGCAGCTGTGTATCTGAAGCTGAATAGACAGTAATGATTAGTACTCAAACTACTTGTATTCTTCTTGTGAAATTCTCTTCACTTGCATACAGAAACAATTTTTCAACTTCTAACTGGGCATAGCTTGGGGAGTGACTGTAGTTAGAGCTGGAAGCCTGTTACCTGGTTATCTAAGCTACTGTCTTAGGACCATCATTGGCTTCTGAAGTGAATTGGGAATCTCCTGAGCTTAGAGTCAGACTTGAAGCTGAATATGTTATGGTAACATAAATGTAGCTGAATAAACAAGCTTACTGTAAACACAGATTTTGCCCTGAAAAATCTGTTATTAAGGAACCACTGCTTTCCCTTACTAGTTTGTTGAGCACTAGCCAAATGACTGTAGAAACTTGTTTGGCATCTGAGTGGAGGAAATGCAGGAGTGACCTAAGGATCTGAGTTTGTCACCTGTTGTTTAATTATGTAATGTAACTTGGCACCAGTTTTGACAATATTTATTCCCGTGTACTGTCTGGCCATTAACTGCCCTAGCAGAATACAGACTGACAGTTGTCAGAGAAAGCCTGATGGTGTCTACGTACAGTCTAATAAAGAGAGTGCTACACAAAATCTGTCTTGACTTAGCATCTTTCTATGTCTAAGGATTTTGGGCTGTGTGGGACTTCTGCAGAACTGGCTTGTTAGTCCTTCTGCGACAATGCTTTATCTGCAATTCTGGCTAGTGACTTTCAGTTGTCTAATGTCTTGGGTGATGCATAATCTTTTCAGGTTGAGGGCTTGAATTCAAACTGTTAAGCAGCATGATTTTGGACAAGAAAGTTGTTGAATTATTTTTTTTCAATAAATGGTATAATTGTTGCACTGCTGAAGAAACAATTGCTGCAGAAATTACGCTGAATTTATCACAGGAATGAGCTGTGCACCCAGGGGCTGTTCCAAACTGGGTCATGAGTTTCATGACAGTAGACTTTGCAGATCAGCAGGCCAGAAAGCTGACATTATAATGCTGAATGAGCATAGGCAGAAATACTTGTAAAAATGAAACGAGCCTGACTTCAGTTTTTCTGCCTTACTCTTGTTTTTGTTCTAGCAGATAAACAAAGCACTGGCGGTGCTCAGAATAGCTGTTGGCACCTTAGTGACTAAACAAGGATAACTCAACATAAAATGTCAAGGAGAGCATAACATTTTTGATAGCCTGCATGGTCTTGAAATGACACTGTAATAGAAAATGAAAGTTTCTGTTGACTTTTTAGGATTGTTGTCTTCTACCAAATTTTTGTCCAATGAAAGCCCATGCTTCGGGAGCTGTCTTACTTGCTTAATGAAAACTGTCTATCCATGGGAGATGGAGGTGGTAGGACATGTAGAAGCCCATCCTATTGAAGGAAAGGGTGGTCTGCTCAAACAGGGTGATAATCCTTAGTGACAAAGGTCCATACAGTAACTTCAGATGTGCATATAGCCTGAATTAATAATAGGGACCTAAGATGTAAATTGGTTAAGCAGTATAAAACAGGACTCTCAAATTGCATTTATAAATAGATCATTCCTATCAGCTGCTTACTTGAAGAACACTGTTCTATCAGTACTTGCTTCTAGAGGAAGGAGAATTGCTGCAGTTTCTGGGTTTTAAGAAACATGAGGTTTAGAAATTAATTTCAACAGACAGCTCTAGTTCATATCCAGACCAAGGGCCAGCGAACATGTACTCTCTTGTAGCATATAGTTGTCATGTTGTGACTCGTAAGACACTTAATTTAGTGGATGCCTTTTGACATACTTTTTGGTCTGCACATTTCTGGTGCTTGTGATCAAAATTTGAGAAGATTTTTCAACTCACAAGGAAAGCAAAGGACTCTGTTCTTTTCTCCAACTCACTAGCTGGGCTTGCATGTCAAAAGTTCAGAAGGGAATGTGGAAGGTAAAGTGAGCTCAATTGGCACTTCTACCCCCATATTGTACCTGTAAGCCTGATATGTTGTTTAGAGATTAACTTTATAGACTTCATGCCTGGAAGCATGAAAAGAGTTCCTGAAGACCTGGGAATGCATTGTTTTTTGGCTGCTTTTATCCAGTTCTAATCCCTCTTTTAGTAACTTGAGAGGAGAAATTAATATTTTCTGCAGGTGAGAACCTATATGTTAAATATTTTAAAGGACTTTCTACCTGAGACATTGACAAAGAGTTGATGTTGTAATGTGTAATGGTGAAATTGGCTAAAAAAGCAATAGCTGAAATCAGAGGAAAATAATCCAGTACTTAATTTCTGGGAATCTCCTTCATACACTCTGGGGGACTTAACTATATCTACACTTGAATAGAGTATCCTTACCCTCAAGACAGGAATGTTTATTTATAAAGCCTGACTTCTGATATGTCTTAAATGCAATTTTATTATTAGGTGCTAGCACAATCAACAATATTTTACCTTGGAACGAGAGTTTGAGTGCTTTTAAACATTTATCAATAAGATACCATAACAAAATACTGTTCTATACTTTATCACTTGTAAATTATGAACTTACTTGCATAATGTGAAAGTACACAACTAACTTATCAAGTACTTCTGTGTGACAGCTAGAAACTTGTTACTGGCTGGCAGCAATACAATGACCCAGTCACAGACCTACCTAGTGCAGGAAAATATCTCTGCAATTAAACCTGTTTCGAGCAGCCAAAAGTATTCCCCAGTGATAGCTTAAGCATAATATCCTACAAATGATACTGTACAGGGGTATCTGCTCAAACCGTGACCAGATCCTGAGTTAGATGGCCTACAAGATAAAACACAAAACAACAAAAAGTAAAAGGCAGTAGCTGAGAATGACTACTGTGCATCTGTAAACAGGAAAGCTGGAGGTAACCGTAGTCCCATGTGAATGTCAGCTTCCTAGAGTGATCCTCGAGAGTCCTCTTTAAAAGTGTACTAAGACTGTTAGTGAATATGCAGTCTGACAACTGTGGGCATTATTCTGTGAATTCTGGTTGTGTGTGGTAATTACAGGCTCATGGTCTTACTTTTCGGAGGTCCTAACTCCTAGGAACATTTTTGTAGTGTTCTAGCCAGGATGTCATTAGGAGCGGCCCCTCTCAGTGTCTGCTTTTAAAAAAACATGCAATTTGGATTGCAAAAGTGGGATAACACTGCACCCCAAGAATGAACAGAAGTAGTACAGGCTCTCACACAAGTTAGTATAAGGACTTGTATCAGGGTGCCTGTGTATTTAACATGGTCTTGTGCAGCATTGTAGCCTTACTCCCATTGGATGTCCCTTTCAAGGGTGTTAGGTTTGGGTGCTGCCTCCTAGCCTCATGCAACAAAGTTCTCCCTAATCATGCTCTACTTGGTTTAACTCTGTAGTCAAACAGTCTGGTCTCCTCAGCCCTGAATGTTGTAAAGCATCTCAGCCTTGTTGGCTTCTTTGGAGCTACCCAAACTTGGCAGCCTGTGCTATCAAATCTTCATTAGTCCTGGATGGATTCACTGTAAGACTTACAGGTTTTGCCTTTGAAGATGTTGGAGGCCATGTTGTATCAGGGAGTAGAGAAGTACAGGAAGTTTGGTTAATGTCCTATGCTGATATCTGAAACATTGTCTTGAAGGCAGTAAGAGAAGCTTGGGTGGAACAAGACTTTGTTCCCCTTTCCCTCCCCACCTCAAATTTTGTACATATTGGGAGTCCGGCTCCTGAGACAAGTAAGAATAGCAGATGCTTATGCAACCTTAGAAACATCTCAAGTGACCAGCAAATCAGACATCCTGCTTGGTGATATGATAACAAAATACCAGTGATTGGGATGGCATATAAATGAGGTTCATAGCTATGCAGTTCAAGGTACAGCTGAGTTATGTAGCTTAGAGCCTTTTCTCTATTTCTGTACCTTGAGTGTTTGTCAATACTGTTGTTGTAGCTTAAATGGAACTAATGTATAAGTTAACAGCTTGGTTCTTGCTTCTACTTACCAAAACTTCTAATCTGTCCAATCAATACCTTGTGTTCTTGTTTTCAGACAAATCTACCTATCTTCAAACTGAAAGAATCTACAGTCAGAAGAAGATATAGTGATTTTGAATGGCTAAGGAATGAACTAGAAAGAGAAAGCAAGGTGAGTAAAGTGAAAAGTAAATATACAAGTCTTCATAGGCATACAAAGAGTCATGATGTTGAAATGCTATCACTGTTATAAAGTATGTAACATATAAAGCAGATACTGTGGTTGAAATGCCCAGAAATAAACCATTGTGTCAGTCTTTTTATCAAGCCTCAATGCTGCAATGCCAGAGGCTTTTTGTTTTAATGGCTTTGAGTTAATTCAGGGTTAAACTACTTGAATTCAGCTTACCTTTGGGGGCAGGTGCTGTTCTTCTCTACTCATGTTTTATTACTTCATTAGCAATGTGACTGATGGGTTGGGTCTTCTAGGAAGAAGAGGTGGATGAACTTGCTTACAGGCTGCACTTAAGGACACTTCTGTACATCTTTCAGGTTGTGGTACCACCTTTACCGGGGAAAGCTCTTCTCCGTCAGCTCCCCTTCCGAGGAGATGATGGTATATTTGATGATTCCTTTATAGAGGAAAGGAAGCAGGCCCTTGAACAATTCATAAACAAGTAAGTGTTTGGTCTAGTTATTTAGAGATAAACTTGGAGCTCAGCTCTGGAAAATTGAATTAAAGCTACTAATCCTCTTAAGGATGATAACTGCACTAGGTTCAGAATATTAACTTTCACATAATCTTGCAGTAGAACATACTAACATTACTCATCCAGTGTTTAGTTTGGATATCTTAGTGCTTACCTGAACAGCTGAAATGACTGTTAGTGTTGTCATTAATTTATGCAAATTTCTACTAAAATTATAGTGTTCAAAATAGCTCTATTTTATAATTTCTGGAAAGGTATCCTCCAACTGGGTGAACAATAGATCTTACAGTGGGCTTACAGCAGTTTACTTTGATTGCAGATGTGAAGTATTATCAGCTTATGTAATTATGCATATTTTCTGTTATCATCCTGAGAATCTTTCTGAAGATGTAAAAACACTACTTGAGGTATGCACACATAGTTTGAAATAGACACTTCGCCTTTTAAAGGATGAGCAGAAATTATAGTAACAAAGTCTTATGATTCTTTTTCCACCATCTGACACTGCTAACCACTGTCTGTACACTGATCCGTATAGCTGGTTTAATCTCTTTACCGGTGTGGATCCAAATAGTGTGTAAGGAGTGTTGTCAGTTAACCAACTCTTATGGTCTCTAAAGTCAATGCAGTTCAGACTGGCTGGATTTGGGACTGCCCCCTCAGAGAGTTCAAGCCTGTCAGTTTCACTGACATTCTAAGCTTGTTCAATAGTAATGCTGTTTTAACAGGAACAAAAGAAGCCTGTGAGTTATGCCAGAACTTGTGAAAATGTACTTGTCAGTTACTGCTAGTTCAGGCATGTGTCTTGGAGTTGCAAGTGACTAGTTCACTAAAACTGTTGTCTTGTACAAGTAAGTGTGACCATATGAAGTCTCTGAAGTTTTTCTTCACATAGTTGCTTCTTAGCTCAATTTAGAGGTATTGCTAATGGTTCTGAGCAGGTAAAATGCTTCAGACTGCTCTTTTTGCTGTTCAAAGCCAAGTGGAATGAACTTCCAAGGCATCCAATAGTAAGATGGAATGTGTTTGGGTTTTTTTAATGCTGTAAAATCAAGGCAGTCTTGACTGTAATGTACAGCCTTTATCTATGCAGTCTTTGAACTCTATCTTAAATGGGGAAGAAGTGCACTTACTGAAAGTTTTGTACACTGAGTCTAGCAATATGCATGGAAGAGGGCTATTGGTGTGCTGAAGCAGCTGATGTGAAACCATCATCTTACCTTGGCTCTCTGAAAAACTCCATATAGCTGACAGAAATGGAATGGTCAGTTTATGGGTGTCCATTTTTCAGTCCTACTGCAAGTAATAAATTGATTTTGTGGAAGTGTAAGACCTCTTGGTTGATTTTTCCTCCTTTGAAACATAAAAGGAGATTAATGTAGATATTGATGTTGTGGCAGAGTACATCTGGAATAAGGCTTTCCAGGCGCAAGTCATAGCTGTTTAACTCTTCAGTTTATTCTAATGCCATGACCAACTCATTAAGCAAATATTACTAAAGTTTTGAACCATGTAGAAGCTTTAAGGCTTCTACCAAGTACTCTGGGCACTAGTGAACTTTGACCTGAAGGTCCTTTGCACAGTACATTCAGATTACTGCATTCTCAAAGCTGATCTTTTCTTCTAGAATTAAAGAGTCCCTCAGATAACTGATAGCACTGGAACAAAAAATCTTGGTACATCAATGCTAGTTCTTGATATCTGGGAGTGTGAGATGGATGTTGTTGAGAAGATTTGTCCATCTAGGTGTAAAATCTGAATCACACCAGTGCAGCTTACTTGAGTCAGCTCTCTTGGGCCAGTTTCCTGGCACCACCGTCAATACTATATACTGTGACATTCACAAGGGTGGTTATGTCTCAGCACTCTTGTCTGCCTCAACCTGACTTTGAGGTACATGAAAATTCTTGAAGTAGCAGCTGCTATGTCTAAGGGTCACCTTGGTGAAAAATATTGAGGGAAAGCCAATTCAAAGTGAAGTATTCCTGTGAAGCCAAGAGCTGAATCAGAGACCAGATCTAGTCTTGCAATTCAGCCACCAATTTTCAAGCCTTTCTGAAAGCAAGAAGAAATGTGCTGCTGCCTCATCCTCTCCTGTGTATCTTTTGCTTGAAGTTTAACACCAGTAATTTCATACTGATGGGGTAAAAAGTTCAAACTAGTTACTCTACCCTGTCATCCTTGTGAACTAGTGCTTGAGACTGCTGGCCATTTACTAGAACTTGGCAAGGTGGATAGGTTTTATAACTGCACTTGAAATAATTCATCAATACTGAATAGGAGAGCTTAGCTTCCTCATTATAGGTCACCCTCAATGACAAGCAAGTAGTGACGAGTGAGTATGTCCTATGGTGAAATAAACACTAATAGGTAAATTTGGAAAAGATGTGCAGTAGAGGTTAAATCAGCTTGGAAGTGGTGCTGATCCATTGGAGCTGACTGTGCTTTACATGTTTTCAACCAGATGCCTTCCATTACAGGTAGAAATGCTCTACAGGTAATAGAGGCCTCAAGGCTTACTCTAGCTGCTCTTGGGACAGTGGGGGGCTTTCTCTTCTAAAGGAAGAAGTCTGTTTTGATTGACCAAACTGGATGTAGTTTTTTTCAAACCAAACTGCATTAGGAATTCATGTCCATAAGTGATGAACTTTCAGGTATCTGATTCTTTTGGATTTTTAGCTATGCAGGAATCTGTATGGTATTTTAAGGGTTCAAATGCAGTACCTTGTGATTTTTTTTTTCCAAGTTTGTGAATGTCTCCTAATTCAATTTCAGCTCCTTTACTGTTAAAAGGATGGATTTTCAGTTTATATGTGGAACAAAACTAAATCTACAGTAGAGATGCTGGTGTCCCCTAGAACAGGCAAGCTGCGTCTACTGTGTTTGAAAGCTACCACATGTGCAATGAGCAGAAGGGGCAGTACCCCCTGGCTGTGTGCAGTGCTACCCATACAGGCCACGACACTGACCCCAGGGAGTCTCTGCCAAGAGCAGTACCCAAGCCTTCAGAAGACTTCGCAGCCCCTGCTGGAGTCAGGCTTCATCTCTGCCGGCACAAGCTGCTACTCAGTGACACTGAGAACTGAGGGGATAAGTGGCCTTTAGAAGGGTATCCTGTGGCAAAGGTGTCAAGACCTCTAAAAAACAAAATCCACTTGCCTTTCTTAGCTCTAGATTTACTAATGCTAGAATGAGCACTTACTTGAATAGTCCCATCAATTGCAGGTGACAGATCATCATGTAACATGCTTCTAGGTGATCAGAGGTAGTTCAGGGTTCCTATGGACTAACTTCATCTCAGGGAGTGTGACGCATCTTGCTCTTAGACAACATTCTAGTTGCCAACAGTGAAGTGAAAGTGAGATCTATGCCCAAGTACAGAACAATAGGTTGTTGGTACGAAACCTTGATCTGCTGGATAGCTGCAAGTTGGCTCAATTGGTTCATACTAATGCTTGTTTTTTTTCCTCTCCAGGGTTGCAGGCCACCCACTGGCACAGAATGAGCGTTGTCTTCACATGTTCTTACAAGATGAAGTAATAGATAAAAACTACACACCATCCAAAATAAGACATACTTGAATTCTAAAAGCATCTTCTCAAACATTAGTGGTTCTTATGCTTGGTTTTAAGAGGTTGTAGTTTGTCTTAGCATGCTGAGGATGAACAGGCACAAAGTCTCCACTAACACCAGTACACTGCTTGGTCTTTGCATATGCTTTATAGCATTTAAGAACTCACTTGTCTTCTAGCTAAATCCCTCTGAATCCTTGATTTAAGAGTATTATACTATGAAACCATCCACCCCTTGCAATGTCTCACAAACCTTTCCACTATTACTTGCAACGACTTAACAATGTTTACTGACTTGGCCTTACTTGAACTTTCACAACTGTAGTGTCACATGTTCACTTGTATTTGACTAAACTGCTATACTGTTTCTGAGGTAGTCACCTGTCTGAACGTCTGTAGAAAGACTGCTTTATTTCTGATATCCTGTATGAGAAACACTTATGCAATTGTCTTCAAGCTTGTAAAACACTTTATACTGAAGTAATGAGGGAATTATCTTTATATTCTGTAAGAGGAAAAAATCAAATTTATATACTAAAGTAACTTGTCTAAAGTTTTGAAATAAAAGTGAAAATGCACTTCAAATGTTTTGTCAGTCTTGACCTTGAGCGTGGAGTGTCTCATGCTTTCTGAAAAGGAGGGGCTTGACTATACTAAGTGAACTAGTGTTACAGCCTTGCTGTTATCCTCTTGTACAATGTACTTTGGCGTTACTAACAGCCAGCACTAAGTACCCTTAGATGCTGGCACTCACTCTGCAGGTGTTAATATGTAAAGGTATTAAGGACTGTTCTTGTGTTGTGGAGCCAAGATTTGAATACCATTCATGGTAGGCTGTCAACAGATCTGTGACTTTAATCACTTTGGGACAAGAGAACCTTTCTACTTGGCATGAGAAGTGTCAATCTAAGTTCAACTAGCTAGAGCAAGCTATGCCATCCTGTAGAGAAAGGAATGTTGTCATAACCTGTATTGTAACATCATTCCTAGGTTAAAGTAGCTCTGCTCTACACATAGAAGAAGGAACGTGAAGTCATACAAGTCTGCTGTAAGATGTGATCATAACAGACCACTTCCCTGAACACTAAAGGAGGGATAAACTGTGGTATTGTGCTTGTTTGACCACTGGTGCAGTGCAGGTGCTGGATGGCTGAAGTGCAGTTCACAAGCAGCACTGCTGAAGTTGTTTTTCACATGAGAAGGAAGTGAGCTAGAGAAGCTTCCTTAGTCTTTCAAATGTGTCATGGAAGTTACCTGTCCAGATGCTCTTGAAAGCAGATTCCAGAATGCTCTAGTAGCAATCTGCTCTAGTGTTTTGTGCTATTCAGTAACTACATATTGGCTTAGACTCAGCTCTGCTGCTTTTTTCCTTCTTATGACGCTTATCTTTGTAAAGAGCATCCTACAAACTTGCTGGCAAAGTTAGTAACTTCTTTTAACTAAGACCATTAATCTCACAGAAAACTGACGAAGCAGTGGTGGCTGCTTGGATTACATGTAGTACTAGTGATTAGCTACACTGAGTAGGTAGATGTTTGAATAATTGCTCTTTTCACCTCATACTTAACTAAGACTGTGCTGATTCTCTCTAACCATTCTATTCACAAAACCAAGGACCAAAACCAACAGTCCATTTACAGCCCAGGACTGTTGCTTTTCAAGATGTTTTTGATAATGTAAAATCATTTCCAGATTTCCCTGTCCTTGTTGAATTACCCCTAAAGGTTAAGTTTCTCTTGAAAAAGGGGAAAGAAGGATTAAATGTATGTGAAGTTTCATTATATATGTTTAGATACAGACTAAGTTGTTATTTTTCTTTTCTCAAATGCTGTTTTCTGAGAGAAGCTTCTTTCAGAAATCAAAGTAAATGCCACATCTTGAACCTAAAAGATGATGACACAATCTGTATAATTTGCCATTTTAAAAAAAAAAAATCTTTAAGCTGAAGAGGGGAAAGCTGCATGCTTGATGTGAAAGTATTCCTATTTCCAAAGTGAGGACGTTGGAGCATTAGTCTCTTAGAATTACAGGGCATTTGCACAGCACTCTGGGATCTCATCTGGCTTTTACTCCTTCAAGGCTAGCTAGAGAACCTAGGTCTAGCATAGTGTAACTGGTTCTGCTTCTGTGTAATCTGCAGTAGTGAGAGCAAGACGTAGTCTGAGATTAGCTATGCTTAAACCACAGGGATCTGGGCATTGTTCCCAGCTTGTGAGTCTGCTCTGCAGCTGGGCTAGGTCTTGCAGGTAAAGAGGATGAGATATGGGTGTGGTCCCAGTGCCCTGCCTGCTTTGCCAGTATGCTCTGTTTTGTCCTCTATCCTGGGTGAGGTAAGGACTGGGTCTACAGCAAACGGCAGAGTGTGACTGCCTGGGTGCCTAGCAGGGTGGATGCAGCTCCTGTTTATTGCTGCTCTGGGACAGCAGCATGAATCTTACTGAAATGAATGTTCTGTAACAGGTTCTGTGCAGCACTGGCTTCAGCTTCTTTAGCTCATAAACTAAATTGTCATGGAGTGGAGAACCACAATTCATTTTTCTGCCCTATCATGTTCTTTTTGGTGTAGAGAGCAGAAAATGGTTGAAGGTTATTACAGGTGCAAGAAGAATGGATTATAAAGTGTTTGGTTGGTTTCTTTCCAGGAATGTGTTGTGCCCTGTGGTAAGTGCATTCTCAAGTGATCTGAGCTAGTTTGTATAGAAGATGTTTTGAGGTCTCTTGGTCTGTGACTCATCTTGTGTATTTATGGTCTGGCTGTCTCGGAAAAGATAGAATGTGAGGCCCAGCAGACTGCAAATGGAAGAGAGCTGGGGTTAAACTCTGACCTCTGAAACATGTGAGATTTTTGAGCTTCGAAGTCAACAGAGCTAGGATTTCACTTGTGACCTGTATTCCTTGACACTGCAAACCAGTGAGCCATCAATACACACATTTCCACCTGTCATTTTAGCATGCATGGCTTTTCGGTTACTCATTGCCATATGAACAATACATTTCACTCCTACCATTGCCAACTTGTTCTGTTCAGTGGGAGTTGTTTCCCTTTTTCTTTGGTGTGATTATGAAGTTAGACACCTTAATAAAACCTGTCTTTTTAATTGAAGCAGTGCTTTTGTACTCATCACCTTTTGTTAGTTGCACAGCTGCTGATACTAAAAGTTGTAATAACATGCAATGGAAGGCACATACTGGGGTAGACCTCTAATGCACTTAGTGTTGTATCCTAGAAAAAGCTATGTGTCACCTTCTTGAGAAAGAAACCTTGCAGCTGGTATTTATTTGGGTTACAGAAAATAGCTCTCTTCAGGATCTCACAAGGCAGGATCACCTAAGCTACTCCTTTAATGTTTGTCTAACCTGTTTTTTAAGACCTCTGATGATGGAGACTCCACAGGATCTAAGGCAATCCCTTTTAGTAGAGAATATTTCTATTCCCTGGTGATTAGGGGACAGTGAAAGAAGCTGATTAAGGACAATGATTAAAAGAGCACTGGAAAGTAATTTAAATTCAATATATTTTTATTCTTTGTAAATACAATGAGTACAACCTTTTAACTTCACAAATCGGTTAATCCACTTTGTACAGGAAAAGTTTTACTCATTCTATGATAGTCCAAGTGCTGATCTTTTTCAGTGCTAGTTCCTAATAACAAATCAAATTTTGAAAAGTACAGCAGCTATCTTTAAATGTTTTTTTTCTACATTTTTCGTACATCAAATAAGCAGCTTATAATGTTTTTGTGTGAGAGGGTGTAGGTGAACAAGGCTTCAAAATTAGAACCTGGAGTTTTCTAAAAAGGCATTGGAGACTTTTGGAAATTGTTAGCATTGTATCAGTCAAAAACCTTTCTTTCTTTGAAATAAAATTCCTTCAATTCATTTTTTTAATAGTCATTCCATTTCTCTGCACATCTCATCGACAAAGAGTTTGGCCACTGTTGCCTTTGGTTTCAGCACTGTGCCAGCGGGACAGCCAGCAGGTCACTGAAGCAGTCATCTCCATTGTATTTGGTTTTGCTGTTTTAGTCTTCCTTTCTTGACTTGTCTCTTTTCAGGTGTGTGTGTATGTGTGTGTGTGTGTGAATGTATGTCTGTCTCTGTGTGTGGAAGAAGAAGGAGGGAAGGTCGGGGAGGAAATGTATAAAGCTCTTCTGTCTTTGAGATGTTAACCGAACAAATTGTGGTGACATCCGCGTCAAAGATCACCAGTTCATTTTGTAGGAAGAATGGAGCTGCCGTCATAAGCTACCTTTTAATCAGTTCTGAAGGCCACTTCATGATGTATTATAGCAGAAGCAATGTTTTGGTAACTCTCAAATGTTGCCTATCGTCTTAAAAACATTTTTCCAACATAGGCTACTTTTAAAACATTTCTGAAGGCCACCATATCTTGTGTTACAACAGAAGCCAAGTTTGGTCACCCGGTTCCAAATACTGAACAAACTAAAGTACCTTCTTTCACATTTTGTCTCAAATGAGAGAATAGCAGAGTCTTTGTTAACTATGACTGGCATCTGAATTGCTTCCATCCTGTATTAACAGGAATAGCAGCCAAATTCCAACCACTTTAACTTTTTCTGTAGAACAAAGCATTCTCTCCATGATCTAGATCACTCTGTTCAGAGCAGCAGAATCATATCTACTGGAGTATTTTTTGTCAATGAGTTTAAGGACTAAACATTCCCAGGCTTATGCTTCCTGTAGATTTTGTTAGTTGAGGCTTATTCTCCATAGATAAAAGTTCTTCTCAAACTGTCCATCCTGATTGTTTATTTTAAGGTAATTTATATGTCACTGGATTTGTACATATCTGAAAGCAGTCTTGTAATTGGTACATTCCCAATGGTCTTTTTGAAAAACACTTCTTCTATTGTCGATGGACTAATTGAACGTAAAGCTGGTAAAAGCAATAGAAGTTTTCCAAAACGACAGGGTTGTGTGGGATACCTAGGAGACAGAGAGAAAAAGAATATTGTTGAAGTTTGAAAGTATTTTGTCAAAGGAAGTACTTTATTTTATAGCAAAAGACCGATATTTACTAAATTGTACAGATGATGCTACCTGTGCCAAAACCCTGTGTTCTGTACTCACATAAGCAAGAAGGTTGACTTCCAAGGAAAACTTTCCGTGGCAGTCAGCAGAATACAGGACAAGGTTTCTGAGTTTTGTTTAGCTCCTTTGTTTATTCCCCTAAAGCAGCAGCAATACAGAGACTGGACCTGTTCTGATGTGTCCGTCATACAACAACAATGTTCTCGATGCAGTTCAGGGAAGAGCTTGTCTTGTAATAACTACTCTGTCATTTAAAGTACAGTTTAAACCTAGTTGGATTGTCATGGTAATCAGTTTGCCCCCTTTTGGTTGGCAGATATATTGAATACCAACTGACATTTGTAAGGCAAATTTTGTTAAAGAAGCTGTGTTTATCCTCAGGTAATGTGAAGATACTGTCCATCCTTTCTCCCAGTTCTTGAAGTCAACACAGCATAGGATGTGCATTTCTAGCTGTGCTTATGCTGACTTTACACCAGTGATTCTCAAACTTCTGCTTACAGTGGTCACCCTAAAGGAAGAGTAGGTTGTTTGGAGAAATGCTCTGCTTCTCCAGACTGCTCTCCTTTGCATCCTGTTGAGAGCGACTCCACTGAGATCAAAGGGCTGATGCTGCTGTGACACTGGCAGGAGGGTAAATTCAAGCCTGAGGATGAAACACACAGGCTGAAGGCCCTCTCACAATGGAGTCTAAGTGGGAGTCCTGTCAGTGGACTGCACTTTTCCCTTGTAAAAGGATATTGTTTACAACATCTACTGGGTAGCACAGTATCTAAATACTTCCATCAACACACAAATCCTGTGGAAAAGTTTCATGCTTGGAAGGGAAGCTGTGGCTGTGTATTCCTCCCTGGCTTCTCTCTCCAACAGGCCCTGTCTCAGGGTCTCCAGGTAGAAATCTTCATGGAAAAGAATCAATCTTCCCTAAGAACAGGAAGAGGTTACTATGCAGCAGTTACTCTTTTTGCTCTGAAGCAGCCATAACTGGATGGAATTTGCATTTTTACTTCCATCCCCAGGGCAGGCCATTCCCTGTAGACTAATAGAAGTGCTTCACAGAACACTGCCCTCTAATCTCTGATACTGATAGGACTTCTGCCTGACAGAGCTACTATGACAGCAAATCAAAGTTTCAGAATGAAAAACATGATACAAAAATTTCTCTTCCGCTGCTCCATCTCACACTGTTGTAATCTCTTGGACCTCCACTGCAAGTAAAGGACTTTGCTGAGGCACCACAATGGGATTCACAAATTCTGGGGTTTTCATTTCCACCTGAGCACAAACTCAGGGTAGCATCTCGGAAGAGCCACTTAAGTTCCTTGTATCCTGACTTCTGTGTCTGCAAAATGGAGGAGATTATATAGGAACTGGAGATCGTGGCTGAAAAACACTCATACTGGTCTGAGATGCAATATTTTGAGCATCATTTTTAATGGTATTTGATTGAATAGAATGTAGAGGGAAATGTAGCCCTCTGAACAGCGAAGTGCTGCACAGCTGGTATCACTTCCCAGAGGAAGAGCTCTCATTTTAGCTTTTTTCTGTTTAAAAACACTGAGGTGCTGGAGCACACCCAAAGAGGAGCAGCAAAGCTGGTTAAGGATCTAGAGCACAAATCCTGGTTAAGGGTCTATAGCAACAGCTGAGGGAGTGGGGGTTGTTTAGTCTGAAGAAAAGGAGGCTCAGAAGAGACTTTATCATTCTCTACCTGAAAGGAAATTGTAGTGAGATGGCTTTTGGTCCCTTCTCCCAGTAACAAGCGATAGGACAAGAGGAAATGGCCTGAAGTTGTACCAAAGGAGATTTTGTTTGGATATTAGGAAAAATTTCTTTCCCAAAAAGGTTGTCAAGCATTGGAACAGACTGCACAGGGAATTGGTGGAGTCACCATCCCTGAAGGTATTTAAAAGATGTGTAGATGTGGCACTTGGGAACATGATTTAATGATGGACTTGGCAGTGTTAGGTTAATGGTTGAACTGGATGATTTTAAGGGTCCTTTCCAACATTTTCTATGGTTCTATTTCATCAGGAAATGCCAAATCCCAGCAGGCTGACAGCCAGTGTATACTCTGTAATAGCCTGGTCCCCATTTCAGTCAGTGCAAATGCCACCTGCCATGCAATGTGAGCAGGATTTTACCCCTACACCTGCCAGAAGCACTGACAGAAGACACCACTGACCTGGTATGAATGTAGCTGTTCAGGGTGAGCTGGGCTTCGTCTTGAAGGGCTGCTATGGCGGCAGCATTTCGGAAACTCCTCAGTTCAGAACCACTGTGTGTGGGCACTGGAAAGCAGATCAGTTACTAGTTCAGCTTGACTCTTGGGTGGGTCAAAACAGTTCAGCTAGTGCTATCAATGGAAATTAAGTGTTCCCATTAGTCCCCCAGCACTCTGCTGTCAGCCTTTCAAAATGCAGCAATGACTATTGGAATCCAATACTGGGAAACCTACTGGGTGATACAAAGCTATGCCTTGTTTAAAACATAGTTTTGCTTTAAAGTAGCAACCTCATAGTTGTCAGACCAGACAAGCAAGAGATTCTTTCTGCTTACCAGCTTTAAAAGTGACAATGCATTTGAGACAGGCAAATTCAGTAGCATCTAACCGAAGTTGTCTAAATCTAGCCACAACCTCCTGTAAAGCCTGTATTTCTGAAATAATTTTATTCAGCTTCTGAGAATCTGTATTGTCACCATTCATGCCTGAAACAGAAACAGATGAAATAAATAATATTAAAGGCATTTGCTTTATTTTATATTGATTTCCGACAAAATCATCTGTATCAATATCCTCTCTATTGTCACACTTGTCTATCTGGTTCCATGTAAACTGACTATATTGTATGAAAGTTAATATAAAATCTTCTCTTGGATGATAACAAACACAGTAATTTGCATTTAAATGACAATGCAAGCAGTCATGAATACAACAAAACAACATTATTTGCATTTAAATATAGATTTATAAATGACAGGTATGCTCTATTGTTCAGTAGGAATTTGTTATTCTTTACATGTTGTTCTTTTTTCAGTAATGTATTTTTATGGTAATTTTTGTAACAAAGTCATTAAATTGTGCAATTCTTACCAGATACAGCCAGTAGAGTGTTAGCATCAACTGGAATGGCCCATTGTGCTATTCCTAGAACAAACAGTTCTCTCCAAGCATCTTCCAAAAGCATCAGCTGTCATACAATAGATGTACAATATAACATAGTGTATAATTTATAGATTTATAAACAATTTAAATATGTAAATTTCTGTTATTTTAAAAACTACTTTAAATGCCTGTCATGGTATTTCCCCCGCAGCATTCATTAGCTCTTCTCTTAGCCTTTTGAGAAGGTGTCTAGAAATAAGTGTATGCATTGTAGAAAAACACTGACGTTGGCTTGCTGTGCACTGTGCTGTGGACCAAAAGGGAAGAGAGAGTGAGAACTCTTTCCCCAGAGCATTTGCTCACAACACGGACACGCTTGCTTTCTCAACATGGTATGGGTTCTTTTCTCCACTCTCTCAGCACTTATACAGCTGTTCTAGGACAGGTTGGATGAGTGCTTTCCTCTTGCTTTCTGGGGATTACGCTCCTTTCCCTCGGAAAGGCAGAATTTTTGTGAAGGAAACCCTGGACCACATCCTGCACCAGTGTAGGGAGCACTGCTTTAGAGCACACATCTTTTAACTTCCTTACTAAGCAAGTCTTTAGATCTGTCAAGCACTGCATCCAGACACAGGTACAGTTTCAGTGTCACCTGTTCTTCTGCTTTTTTGCTTAAAATCACTCAGAAATTCCAGGCACTAAGAGCTGTTTCCTTTCAAAGATGTGAATACCCAGGCACCTACGCTGACAGCAGTGCTAGTTCTCTGCAATTTTTGCATATTGCATGTCTGTATGGAGGATGTGGTTTTGTCTGTTTGGAGGCAATGATTATGATTTCCCTGAAGATGCAGTGGTGCATCTGAAGAGGAGATGACTTCTGGAAATGCAGACTGCCAAAGCCAGAACAGACATGTTTAGTCTTGAGGGCATCTCTGGATTGTTAGCCCAGACCAACTCTTAAGAGAGGCTTGGAGGACCTCCAGCTCAGCTGAAGTTCATGGCCAAAAGGCATGTTGTGGTGTGTACATGTTACTGGGACCTCGTGTCACACAACAGGGTGGGAGAGATTTGAAGGGGTGAGAACTGTAGTGGGCTCAGGAGGTATCTTTTAGCAGCTCCATGCAGTGAAAACAGACTGCCCAAAACTCATGCAGAAAAAAAAACTGAGCCACCAAACCAAAACGCCAAAACCTGAAAGCATTAATGTTGCTAGGGTCCCTGAAACTATCAGCAGCTTAGCTTCTTTGGAAAAGAGGAAGGAGGGTATTTTAAGTAAAGAGTCTGTAAGGAAGAACAAAGTAAAACAAGATGCTATACCAAATAAATGATGATTTCCTTGGAATCAGATGTGTGAAAGTAGGTGATACAAAGCATCAGTAAAAGTGAATCCTTCATCTATGTGCAAACTCTTAACAGTATTGCTGTTCAGGACAGTTACTTGTTGCCAGCCACTAGTACACAAGGCAATGGGCAGGAACTGATGCACAGGAAATTCCACCAGAATATGAGGAAAAACTTCTTTACTGTGCACCGAGCACTGAAACAGGTTGCCCAGAGAAACTGTGGTGTCTCCCTCACTGGAAATATTCAAGACATGCCTGGACACCATCCTGTGCAATGTGCTCTAGGATGACCCTGCTTGAGCAGGAAGGTTGGATCAGATGTGATCCCTTCCAACCTGACCCCTCCTGTAATTCTGTGATTACAAGTTTTAAACCACCCTGTTCCAATCTGAATGGAAGGGAAAACGCTCAGTCTCTGTTTTCAACTTGCCACTCTAGAGTTATGTCCATTTTATGCCTTTTTGCCCTGTGTGCTTTTCAGAACTTCTACATAACCTAAGGAAATTGTGACAGGAAGGTACTTGTCTCTGCATACAGTTGCTGTTTGAAGCACTTAGATTGGATTTTACGGTACCAAAACCTGCTCAGATTATTGTCTGACATGGAGACAGGGAGGGAGTGTTTTGTCTAGAGTGTGGTGCCCATCTCAGCTTTCTTCTGAGAGTAGATGAATCTGCTCTTAAGTTTCCTAACTACTGCAGCTGGCAAACCCAGTCCCTCCTCTGGATAAGCCCACCTGATGGATGTGCAGGTGTCTGTATGACATAGGAAGTGATTCGCCAGCCTTTCATTTGCTTTTGTAAAACTTTTTTTGTCATTCATTCATGCAGACACAATGATAATGAATGGTGGTTCCTGAAAGATATCAATTTCATATTTTCTTTCCCACCAAGTCTTTAAAGTCCAAAGACTTTAGAAATAAGAGACTATTCCAATAGCTAAAGCTTTCTTCATGCCTATGCATAAGTCTGTAAAACCACCAATTAAAATAATTCATGCTGAAGTCATACTCAGCCCTCCTTCTTCAAAGAAACAAAAAATACCAGGCTTTCTGAACAACTGGTTTTTGCTTCTTAATCAATACCATCCTCAGTGTGACCTTTTGTTGGTGATCTGCATTGGGCCAACCTGTCTCACAGATAAAGTGGGCAGGTGTGCAGGCCAGCAGAACTAGAAGCATGACATTTTTTTGTTGTGTGGTTTCCACTTCAAGATGGACTTATCTGTATGAATCTGGGGAACGGACACAGCCTGTTTTAGCAGAGGTAAGTGACACAGCAATCCTCAGACTTGTGTTTTATCAGCAAATGGTTTCTATTTATTTCCTTGCCTTCAAGATGAAACCATCCCAGAGTCCTGAAATTAGAGTGCACTTGCCTTTTTTAGAAGAGCACAAAAACAGGCAAAATTCAGGAAAAGATTTTAGACTCTCCTCAGCCAGATGTCAGGGATACAAAAAGAGAAATGCAGACATTTACAGCTGGGCCATTGTCAAATTAAATAATGCAATAGCAATGTTATAAAAATCAACTGTATGATTATTCATGAAATAAGGTGATTAAAATCAGAGTTATTTCTTCTCCAGCTCTCCTAAATATGACAGTGGAATCATGCAGAAAGAGGTCCAAGTCAAAGCATTTGAGCTGAGCAGCTCTGAGTTTTGAGGAAGCTGACTTGCAATGAGGTACAGCAAGTGAGAGTGACATTAAGGAAAGTCTGGGTTTTTAATATGTTGTTCACTAACATTAGTCCCTGCTATGAAAGTGAAGGAGGTAGTGGGTTATTTAATGGAAGCCCTGTGCTATCTATGGCAGATAAGCAGGCCTTGCTGTTTGAGGCACACTTGGTCACATGCCATGGAGAATTCCCCTGCTCCCAGATCCTGCTGCCTCCTCCTCTGCACACGAACAGAGATGATGTTGTGTGAAATGCCTTCCTATTATGTCCAATAAAGCCTTTGCCTAGGGAGTCTCCTGTGGATGTCACTGGTCTAGAGATGGACCCAGCCTCCTCTTGTGTGCTGGGGCTGCTGCTGGAGCAGCACACCTGCTCCTTGTCCCTGACACTTGAGCCTGTTTGGTTGCTCACTGTGACAGAGCCAGTGCTCCACAGGATTAGTGGCAGCAGAAGACGGGTTTAGAGAGCAGCAGGATGCCACACTGGGATTGTTGTCTTCCTAATGGCATGTGTGACCTCCCAGGCCCTGTCTCATTGCTCCCCTCATCCTCACTGCATAGCAGGACTGCAGGTGGAGCTGAGCAGCATTCCTTTTTGTCCAATTTCACAGCAAGGATTTCAAAATATGGGTTTGGTGCTGGAAAAGGCATATTTATATATCTTAGCTTTATAACACATTGTGACCATCATGATTTACCTTTATTTAGAAAACACTATTGGTTTCCTAAGAAGCACTTTTCTTTTAGTTCAAAATACATATTTGCATATCAACTGCAACACTTGCAACGTGTTTCTGTGGAGAGGAACTAGTTCCTCTGATGACTGCTATGGAACATCTAAGGCACAGTTTTTCTAGTTACTGTTTTGGTAGACTAGCTGAATCATATCAAAGTGTTAGATGTCTTTTATGATTGGACCTTTGTGTAGATTTACACCCTTCCATTTTACAGTTATCTGATTTTTTTTTAATTGGTGCATTGTACAAAGCACACAGAGTCTTTCCTCATCAAGAATCAAGTCATAAAGAAATTGTTTCAGCTTGTATGGTTCACATATGATTTACTTAAGACAAAGGTGAACTATCACAGAGGGAAACAAAATACATTAGGGAAACTTTTAATTAATAGTAAAAAATATTGGGGGCTGGCCAAATACTGCTTCCACCACAGTGATGTAATTGTGAGCCAAAGCGAATAAGGAAAAACTGTTGGCTCTGTGAACAGTTGAGAGGAGAGGAAGAGGAATTGAAGGAGGAGGAGGAAGAGGAAGAGGAGGAAGAGGAAGAAGTGGTAGAGGAACAGTAGAAATGGTCTTCAAAAACCACCTCAGTCATATCCTGAGGTCATAAGCTTAACTAAGCATTTCTCATCCCAAAATAGCAAAGTAAGATGCTCCTCCCCATTTTATAGAAGCAAAAGTTGTCCTGCAAGTAGAGAAGCAGTTTTGGCATGCTAAGCTTGGTCTGCAGCCTGGTGATTTCTCCTCTAGTACTTGTCCTTCCATAATATTAATTTTATATTAGATTTCTCTTTCCTGGCTTGATTTTCACTTGCTTCATGAGATAAAAGTTGGAGAAAAGCAGTTTCTAAATCGCTGCCTGGTTTTCAGGGACAGACTGAAACTCTGCACTGAACTTGAGAGCTGCTGAAGTCCATTATGGATTTCGGGGTCTAGGGCTAGAAGTTCAGGACCCAAATGTGAAGTCTGAGCCTTCTTTAACAGGCAGGCCAGGCCGATGCCACTCCCACTGCCAGTGCCTTACCTGGTCTTGTAAGGACAAAGTGGAGAAGGCTGGGACACTTTTGGCCCACTTGATGCTCATGAACAGGAGTCTGGCTGCTGACTCACAGACGGATTCGGTGGCCACTTCATAGAGATACATAGGGGTACCGTTGACTTCATGAGGGTACTAATGCCAAAAAGAAAATAAAGCCATTTCATACAGTGTCACCAAGGCAGCCTGGTCTTCCTCTCCCCTACATTCAGTGCTCCTGCTCATGCCTAATCCAGAACATGCACTCTCCTGTTCTGCAAGCAGAGGGCATTGCTTGCAGTGGGCTCACTCCAAACTGCTCCTTGCTGCTTATCCGTGTGGATGAACTGTACTAAAGACACAGTTCAGAGGAGGAGGTTGAAAGGAGAATGAAATTATTACATTGGGAGGGAAAAAAATGTACCAGAATGGTGTGTCATGCTTTACTCTGTTACACAATAGCACATCTCTGACAGCAGAGTTGGAAGAGTAAAAATTTGATTAAAAATGAGTAGTTTGTAACCTTGTTTCAGAAGCTGATTTAGCATTCCAGCCCTGCTCAGCAAAGCAGTAAATATTCATTTAGCCTAAACTTTCATCTTGCTCCCTGACTGCAACAGGCTGTAAGTAGATGCATAGAGCTAAGCATAACTATCTAGAGGCTGTGTAGGGTTAGAACAAGAGTTATGTTTTCAAGTGTGTGCTATGTTTTCTTGCCAAATAATTTCTGGTTCAGCATTTTTCAAAATTACCATGTAAAACTGTATGTCGCGACCACATCCATGATGGGTTCTGCCAAGCTACCAGCTCTGAAAATGCAGAACGATTTAAGCAGTTTCTTCTGTGATTTTCTAGATGCTGTGAAGATGCAAAATGCCATTGCAAATGGGCTAACAAAAAACATCACCTTGCAGCTAATTCCTGTGCAGTTGAGGCCACAGCAGTGCTTCCACCGGGCTGCTTAGGAAATGTCACAACCAAAAAGTGCAGAGAGCCAGCTTAGCCAAGTTTGGGTTTTGTGTTTGTGGGGACAAGCTGCAGGCTTTGGTCAGTACACAAAGTACTTTCAGAACTACACCACTATGGAGACTGGCATTTTGCTGAAGAAAACTCATTCACATGGACTGCGTTGCTTGTGAAACAAGGTTTAAAACTGACTTGTGGATGGGCTCCAGGCAGGAGGAGCATTTCTGCAGCCATAAAGATGAAAGAATCTTTGAGAGACAGGCTTTGTATGCAGCAGGCTATCAGTTGGTCCTGCTGCATACCCCTTCTACAGAGGGCCTTGCACCTCATATCTTCAGAGCTTTTGGGGATATGACAAAAGTCCCCACCACAACCCATAAAGCTTCAAGCCTTGCTCTTTGCCATGTCTACCCCAGAGGCAGGAAGAAGCTGACAGGTTGCAATAACCTCAGCAGCGAGGTTTGCAGCCCCCCGGGGGGCCAGGGCAGTGGCTGACCTTTGGGGTGGGCTGCGCCAGGCCCACCAGAGCCTGTCTCTCCGGCGTGCCGGTGACGGCAGCCAGCTCCAGGCCATGGGGCTCCAGCTGGGAGACGGCGGTGAAGAAGGCGGGTGCCGGCAGGGCGGCAGCGGGAAAGTGCGGGGCTCCGCCGCTCTCCTCCTTGTGCCCGCGGAAGTAGAGGGCCACCTGCTTCCGTATCGTCGACGTCCGGGGGCCCCGCTCGTGCTGCACCGCTGTAGGGCACCAAAGAGAGGCGAGAGGGTCACCACGGGGATCCGCACTGGGTGCCCTGCGCTCCTCGACCGGGCTTCCCTCCCTCCCTGCAATTTTCTGAGGCCAGCCCCCTGCCCCCCGCCCAAGAGGTGTCCGGGGAGAAGTGTCTGAGGCTGCCGCAGGATGGGAGGGTCATTAGTGGCCGGGGCAAGGAGACACCGGAGTGACACAGCGCTCCTCGGTTCAGAGCAGCTCCCTCCTGCTGCCCCGCCACCCCAGCCCCGGGAGAGGGGGAGCAGGTACCATCTTTGTTCATGTTGACCTCCAAGCACTTCTTCAGCCGGCAGGCTCGGCACTGGTTCCTGTGCGTCTTGTCCACCGNGGCGGCGGGAGGCGCGGAGGGGCCGCCCCTGAGTGCGCCGTGCCGGGCCGTGCCAGGTGCTCGGCCCCGGGACTGGGCGGGTCGGGCGGGGCGGGCCGGGCCGCCTTCAGCACCCGAGACAGCGACGGCGGCGCCTCCCCCTCGGGGCGCTGCGGTAACCCGCACATCCCTCTGCGTTCCCAGCGCCACATCCCCGCGGGGACGGTCCGGAGTGGAAAGGAGAGCGGCCGGAGCAGGACTGGGCAAAGCGGGACTGCCTCCGCCCGGGCGCGGGCACGACACGCCGGCGTGTAAACCCATGGTTGTCCATCGCCTGGCTGTGCTGAGGCTTAGCGGGAGGCTGCCCCTTTCTGTCCTCCTATAACCAGACGCTGTGCCCTCCCCCTGTCCGCATCCCTCCTTCTCCCTGCGCATCTCCCCCATCCTCTCCGGTGGGCTGGTGCGGGGGGACGTGCCAGGGGGAGGCTGGCTGGGGCACCCAGCGCTCGGCCTCGGCCCGGGACCCCCTGGGAAGGAAGGGTGAGGCTGCGTGGCTGCTGCCTCTTGCTGCGGGTCTCTCTGTTGGTGGGGCAAGGGCAATGCGGGCCCCTGGGGAAATGCAGGGTAGGGGGTGCAGGTGGTGAGGGGGCTGGGCTGCGCCTGGTACCTGATTTCCTGATTTGCAAACATAGGTCCTATTCCTCCTGATGCTCCGCTTGAAAAATCCCGAACACCCATCGCAGGCGTAAACCCCATAATGCTTCCCGGAGCTGCGGTCCCCACACACTTTGCAAGGGATGTCTAAAATGCGACCTGAAAGCAGAGAAGGGAAAGAGAGAGCTCAGCAATCTGACCTCCGGAGGGATTAGCCCCAGAGCCGCAGTACAAGCAAATAATGAAGTGATTTTATAGCCAACTTTCTTTTCCTTGAGCAAGTGTCAGTTTTCTACAATGAGCATTATTCATGCACCGCTACGTTTATTTGGATCTTCTATAATCGCCAAGACCCATTTTGGAAGGGAAGATTACAGCAGCGGGAGCAGCAGTCTTGCCTGCTAGAAGTGAGGATGAGGGGGGAGGGGGG
>VZTX01001921.1:17239-31108 GCA_013400915.1 Pardalotus punctatus | reverse complement strand
GAGGGATCCCACCCTCTCCTCTGTCTGGCGAAAAGCACAAAATTCCATGCAAACGTGAGATGAAATTTTTACCGTGGTGATGGTCATAGACAGGGAAATTGTTGAATAAGTTCTCTGTGCATTTAATTACTATCACTGGCCTCCAGTTCTGTGAAAAAAATGGAAGCAGAAGGTAATCTTCTTCCCTCTACCACCTCCCTATGTACTCAGTTGTGCAGAATTAGACTGTCAAATTAAGGCAGGAACCAACTACTGAGCCCCTTACACTTCTGTGTACAGGTGTGATGAATTTATCACTGGTTACCGATTACCTTCCATAAAATTTGGATTAAAAATGCATTAAAACATAGCATGAAGCCAAATTACAGTTCTCGAATGGTGTGCTGCCTCTAAGCCAATGTTGTTGAGCCAATGCACCTAATCCTATGTGGGACTCAGCACCAGTTTGTGTCTTCTCAGAAAAGTTTAGAAATTGAGCCCCACAGATATACCTTCCAAAGTCCCCTTAATGCTACTATGTCTGGGCAGAAAAACTTTGTATGCAATTTAACACAGGAAAGTAATAGAATTACCATTTTGTGCTTTTAGGCAAGTCAAAAATATTTTTGCTTCAAATTCAGGAACTTTAATACAATCACATAATTAGGTAACATTTTCAAGTTTTAAATAGCCATTGATCTCTGTATGAAGACCCAAAACTAATTTCCTTCAAGTGAATTTTATGAAGCTTCAGAAGAGAAAAAAAATCAGAAATGCCCAGAATTTGTTTGAAGAGATACTTTTTTTTTTTAAATGGCAGCCCCTCCATATAGTTAAAAGATCAGGAGAAAGCATGAAAGATTAAGTGGCAGATGAGATAACAGACAAGATAATTACAGAGAATTAGAGACTCAGATTTATTTTTAAGACGTTCAAGCTCTATTTAGAAAAGCCCTTTGTTAACTCTTGTGAAACTAAAAAGAATTATCTTAACATATTGAACAATAATGGGACTAATGGTGTTAAAGCTTCATAATTTCCTTCATTTCCTATTCCAAAGCAGCCTGTACAATAAGTGACCACAGAGTGCTTCTGAAGCACAAATAGAGGATAACAAGACTAGAAGAGTCATAGTGCAGCAAAACCTCAATACGCCATAGCAAGAGATTTGTTGTGTTCTGTGCTCTCAAAGTGGGAAGTGATGAGTCCTGAATTTTCTCACTGAGCTATCATGAATTGGGAAGTTGAGCACACTTTCCCTCATAGGCTGCTCTCAAACACCATTTTGCTTCTGTGGCACAAGAGAAGTAATGCTAATTCAGGATGAGAGCTGAGGGTGTGAAAGCCAAATGGACAGTTCACTGAAATGGAGCTGCACTAGTCTGGTAGGAATACGAAGAAAAGCAAACCTTAATCTGTTTTGATAGGTTCACAGGCAAGCAAATGGGTGGCTTAGCAAAGAATAAAAGAACTGGTTTCTGTACTGGTTTGGTCTTGAGCCTGCAGAGCTGTCTTGAGACTCCCCTGATTTTGTTCCACATTTCTGAGACAACGAAAAAGCAAAAAAGTTGCCAGTTGCCAAAGCGTGTGTGCCTTCTGGTACTATTACACTTCTGCAATTATCACATCTTTTCAAGAAACTTCTAGAATCTTCTGTTTTAGAATCCTGCTCTTTTCCCTGTGTTTTTACAGAAAAGCTTAAGAAAGTGATCACTTTCCTCCTATATTTTTCTCTCCTCAGACTAAAAAAAAATAATTTAATGCATACTTACATTATAACTTTAAAAAATAAATACATGAAGAGGTAGATATATTTTAGATATATACTCGTACATACAGTTATTTGTAGATATAACTACATATATTTGTGTGTGTACATTACACAAAGCTATAATGCTCATGCTTGACTAAACAGAATAGATTGCAAAATGTGGACACCATCACAAGGTGTTCTGTTTCCCTTCTATTACTATATGCCTGAAATGACACCAAAACATAAATAAACATATTTAATTGCACTTTTAAAACTAGGAATGACAAAGAACAATTCTACAGAGGCTTTTGAAGATATTCTGAGTTTTATCATTACACTTGCAATAGAGATTATTCAGCCCTAGATAGTTAGTGAAAGTTATTTCTGACCATAAGGAAGTATGTGAAAAGGTTTATTTGTATAAATAACAGGCAACAAAGACTACCACTATAGACAGATTAGAGGAAGGAGCTGAATTTCTGAGGGTGAGGAAGTAAAACATGGCAGGTAAGACTAGAAGGAGACACGCAAATGAAAATCAATATTTTATGGCTGATAAAAGATAAATTTCCAGGGTGTGAAAGTGGTAGGTAATGAAAATAACAGTTTAGTACAAGTATATTTGCATTAGCATGCTGAAGAGTTGTAAGTGAAAACATTTTGCTTTGCTTAGAGATAAAGAAGTGTTGACATAATTACAGGTGAAAATTAGGATTGCAGCTGAGTCCTGAAAGACATTTCTTATTTCTGTGGATAGATTAGAAAGGCCTTACCTCAGATTCCATTCAGGAAGTGTATAGAAGAGTTAGTTATGGCAAGAGTTTGGGAATCTAGGCATAACACTGTGTTGTAGATGATGCTACATTATACACTTGAATAGCCATCAGTGTGATCATTTGTTCTACAGGAAAAAAAATGTGCATAAAGAAGGGCTTCTCTTCTGAAAAGCTTCAATAACAATAAAAAAAATGGAATTACCATGACAACAACCAACAATCCTACATGTCAAAATGGAAAAAATAAAACAAGGAAAAAAAACAGAAAATCAATTAAGAATTTAAGCAAGGATAAATTACACACTTTAGAGCCTGATTCTTTATCATGTATTTCAAATATAACTTCAGGTTAAACAAATTATTTTCATGCTGTTAGTAGTTTAAAGATCCTCAACAAACTAAGGCCTGACAAAGTAGATGTAAACAACAAACCCATAAAATCATATGTCGGGGGGGAGGGGGGCAGGGAGGAGCAGAAAACAGAAGAAAATGGACTTTTACAAAACTCTGGAGAAATAACTTTTACATCCCCATCTTCCTGACACGCTACAAAATAGCTCCCAGAAAGTAAACTTAGCTAAGAGTTCTTTAGTCTCCATTCTTTCCCCATGCCAAATTTCCACCAATCTCAGGAATTTCTCAATGGTTAATGATGAAATAGTGTACTACCCTGAGCGTTTTTGAAGTTGTGAAATCAAACTGCTGTGGACAATAGACTACTGTCCTCATTTTCATTACAGTCCTTAGCAATGGGTCCACACTTTCTACAGCAGTATCTTCTACTGAGCACTGGGGCTCAGTGGACCTACAGTAACTTTTCTCATACTGTGACTTCATAATAACAGAGCATAAGCCAACAGCAAAAATTCGAGTTCTCCAGACAGAGGAGGGAATAAAACAGTAAGAATGCACAAGAGAGGATGAGGATAAAGAACTAAAAGAGATATGAGGCAGAAACCAAATGAGAAAGAAATATGAGGGCATTCATTTTTCACAAATTAGTGTGTCTTGGAAAGCATGTGCTAATATTCATATCCTTTATTCACATAACAGGAAATTTTTAGAGATCTGCAGGAGGGTTTTCTCTGTCTATCAAAAACTAGGGACACAATTTGGTAAGCTTTGGTGAAAAATATTAATAAAACATACAAAACGCCTATATTGTTGAGTAGTGTTAGCAGACTCTACACAGACAACTTCTCTGGGGAGGAGTAAAAGTTTTTATTTTACATCTAGCTCCATGGTTTTTTACATAATTTTGTGTAATCTTCTTGTCTATCATCAATTTTTCTAACACCCTCATTTATTCCCTTGTTTCTTGGCTTGGATCCTTTCTGAAATTATTCTTAATATCAGCCTTTCACCCGTGAAACTGCTTAAAAAAACTTGAAAAAAGCCAATGCTGTCTTACTCCTCTTTAAATGAAGACCTTAACTCAGTTAATTGAATGCATCTATTTAAGAGTGGCACAATTTCACTACAGAGGACTTTCAACATGGTTGTGTTTAATCACCTGACAAACAATGGAACAAATTGTTTTTCTGCTGGGAGCTGTCCCATCTAGCTCCTGAAGCTTTACATCTACAATACGTGTAATGTGGATTTGAAGAGGGGGAACCACATCTGCAGTGATAACAGAGAAATTCTAAGGTTTATTTTATATTGTTAAAATACTTCTGACAGTGGGCTATAAAGAGTTCCTCTTGCGCTAAGCACTTAGTAAGTTGTAGTCCAGCATAATATTGAAATAATGCACATAAAGCTACTTAGTAAAGAAACATCAGACATGATGAATGGGAGTCCTGTGTTAAAGAATAGTGAGGACCCTAGTTAAGACCCTAGCTTCTGAGGCAGAGTTGGTTTATTTCAGCTAGAAATGTGTGCCTCTGGAGAGGCTATGTCTCTGAGGCTCAGAAACAAGAATTCTCTTCCAGACTTTGTTTTCAACAGCAGCCTAGGTGGACCATTTGCACGCTAACCTGACAATGGCTGTGATACCTCTCTGGTAGAAGTGCTGGCACATTTACCTCTTCACTCTTAAAATTAGCACTCCTTCAACTGCCACTAAAACACTAAATGTAGGCAAAGCAGCTTTTTCTCATATCTGAAAAATGTCAGTTTCTGTGTCATAACTCCGTCATTTTGCAGATATTGGCTGAAGTTACTCACTTACTAACATCTTCTACTGCTAGTGAAGCTCTCAGACACCTGTTCTCAAGCTATAGAGGAGTTTGCAATTTTGATATTTATATATAGATTCATTCTGAAAACCCGACTTTTTCTACACAGAGCTGGGCACTATTCTAGTGCAAAACACCCCATATTAGTTTTTACAGTCAGGCACTACCGTTTTTCCAGCTAATACTTATACACCACCTTATCTGGTGCTAAGGTACTTTCTTGTTTCTGCCTTTGCATGTCTTCACTGCAGCAAGGTTCTCTTGCAAGTTGTTATTAATATACCACTACAAGTTGCTAGCTGAACAGCCATCTACTGTATACATTAGAGGACTGACAGTGTTTATCACTAACACTGGATAAGATAATTTTCATTTTTGTAAATGGGAATCAGACTCGGAAAAAAGTCTGAATTAGTGAAAGGAAGTACACAGGCAACAAAAATCAGCAAGCAAACCTTGTTTTGACTTCACAAGTTTACTTTTTTTTTAAGTGAGTTAATTAAGTCAAGCTATTCAAAATGCTGCAAAATCTGGGGGCAAATTTCTGGCATATAGAATTTTTTAAATTTTTTTTTTTAAGAATCTGGGATGCGTGCATATTTGACATCTGCCCTCCCAGAAAAAGCAGAATAAGGGTTGTGTAAGTTCATTTCCCATCCACTCAGTCACTAGAAATCAGGTCAGCTCTGCTTAGGGCTACATTAGCATTCAGATCAAACTCACTTGACTCACATTTCCACCCAAACATCTCATTACAGCAGTCAGTCTAGGCTGTTCAGGGCACAACAGATATTTTCATCTTTTCCACATCTGGCCACTTCAAAGGTGTGCTTTCAGTTTCTCTGACTTGTACTAAAGCAGTCAGAAGCAGTCTGTGTGAGGTCATGGACCAAGTTTTGCTCAGAAGGTGTGAGCCATCCCCTCTTCCAAATCCTGATACCGTCCAAGTTGAGTGTTTTTTGCCTCAATGGCATTGAGCATGCATTAGATATTGTCTCAAAAAAAATCCTGGTGTAGCAAGTACAGTAATGTTGCATCAGAAACAAACCTGACAAAAGTTTGCCATTTCTTGAAAATTCCTTTGAAAGACCTTTGAGGACTAA
This sequence comes from Pardalotus punctatus, assembly GCA_013400915.1. Lineage (NCBI taxonomy): Eukaryota > Metazoa > Chordata > Aves > Passeriformes > Pardalotidae > Pardalotus > Pardalotus punctatus. Next base: position 25,317 of record VZTX01001921.1, on the reverse strand, counting down.
CATGCTCTAAGATATAAAGATAAATATTTGGGCACCTGCAATACAGAAAAACAAGAGAGCAAAAGTGAAGAGATAGACTTATGCTATTTCAGAACGGCTAAAGTCAAATTGATATCTCATTTTAAATATGCTAAGGCACTGCTTTTGTAAGATCTCATACATAAAGTCATGTTTTAAGTAACTGAATCTGCAGAATCACTGAGATATCCTAAGAGCAAAAAAACACCCTAATGTTGAGTGCTAACTTTTGACCTTAGAACTTAGTTCCCAGTGTTTTGGGAACTGCATTTACTCTGGGAAATGAGACTAGTTGCCACTTTTAAGTTATCCCTCCACCCTTTAAAAAGCAGACAGACAGAAATGTCAGTAGGTGGAGCTGTGTTTCCTGCAGTCAATAGAGAAGTCTCTCTGCAGAAATTGCATTTGCAGGCACCCAGTCAGTTCCTTCCAGTCCCTGGCAGATGGTACTTGAACAAAACATGAACATGCAAGAATGCAGCTTTTACATCGTGTTACCAAAGTGCACAAGTCAGGAGAAGACAGAACACAGATCTGACAATGTTTGTCAGCACAAGCTGTTTATTTCTGCTTCTTTTTTTTTTTTTTTTTTATTCCTCAGTCATCACAAATGATATTATTTTAAAATTATATGCTTTTGCTCCAGAGCATGTTGTTCACAACAGTAAAACACCCTATAATTCATGTTTGGACTGAAGGTAATGCTAATGTAAATACGTCTTTTTTCATCATCTTCAGCACTGAGGTACATGAAGTACATCTTTGCAGATGACACTCAGGCTGACAGTTTTTTCTTCCATTATTGTTCTGTTGAAATAAATATGAAGAGCATCTATTTATTACTAAAGAGTACTTCCACTTTATTTCTCAACTTGAAGTTTTACAGCATATATGAGAGCTGTGATCAATCCATTGTTTTTATTTTAAAAGGGATATTTATGAATCTGATTAACTGAAAGAATGAATGTGGTATAAAAAATTTTGAGAATCACTTGTGTAAGGTGAAGAATAATCATGGTTCGAATTTATGATATGTGTCTTAACATTGGTTTATTTCATATGAAGAACTTCCTTTCTGCTTTATTTCTGAGGCCTTGAGTAAGAATCTTCCTTAAGGAAGTTCTCTGACCACTTCAAGTGGTCTTCTGATCATCTTCAAGTTTGACTCTGCTGAATAATTATGGTTTTTCACATGGCAGGCCACAAACCAAAACATTAATATTAAAATGACAGATTTTGGCTGTGAATGAAGAGTTAATCCTGCCCTGAGAGTCACAGATATCACAGTAAAATCAGCTCCTCTGGATGTTTACAAAGCACACAGAACATATGTCATCTTCTGATTTTATGCATCTCCATATGGCCTTCTTCAGCAATCCTAATTTCCAATCCTTTCTCCAATAGGCCTAAAAAAACTCATGGAGGCTGATTAGCACAGACATGTCCAGGTGATATGCTGCACAAAGCCTGTAAAAATATTTTAAGAATTTTTCATGTTTCATGGAAAGCACAAAATGCAAGGAAATGTTTATATTGTGGTTATGGTGAGCAAAATATGCACAGAATGGTATTTGATTTCATTATGCTGGTAACAGGTGCAATGCCTTTCGGCTCAAGTCTCCTGATACCTTTCTCATTCTGTAATTTCTAAAATAACCAAGAAAGATACTTCTAATGAGGACCTGACATACACATCCAGGTGACAATAGGATGTGTTTGAAAGCAGCTCTAAGCAGTAAGGCACTTCAGTGTTCAATAGATGGTAGAGGTGCATGGTTGATATATTTATCTTCAGAGTGACATTTAACCATTCATCTGACTGTAAGATAGACACCCCATCCCCACTTTCTGTCTGGCCTTGTTGAGGTCAGAAGGTGGGGCCAACAATGAAAATTATATAGTTTTGTTTACTTTTTCCTATAGCTTGCCTTAGTCAAAGGAAAAGGTGCACCTGAGTTACAGTTCCATGTATATTGTCACAGCTACTGAGCACTGATCTTATATTGTCTTAACTGTCTTTTTTAATCATACTTTGTTTTAGCTTTTCTTATGAATGTGTCAGAGCCAGCACCCTTGCCTCTTTCAGTGAAGAGTCTCTAGCCAGCCCTTACTTCATTGAACATCACTAGCTACATGGCTGACCATTCCTTCCATCCCATGAGATAAAAGCTTTTGTTTCCACAAATACACTGAGTTGCGCAATTTTGAGAAGTAACTTCATTCCTCATTTACTTTTCATCTATCTACTAGTTACTAGAAAAATATCAACTAAATAAACTGAAGGTGGTAAGTCAATAGGCTCAAAGTGTTGTCTTGACCAGGAATCTTGATCTGGCTCCTGGTCAAGACAACACTTTGAAGCTATTGACTTACCACCTTCAATTTATTTAGTTGGTTATTAAATTTACTTAGATAGTCTGTAAGTAATACTTATTTTAATTTATATCTTGGCTATTGGTTAAGTGTGTATCCCAGTGAACTGAAAATCCTGAAGTAATGGCTTTGCAACTATTAATCTAAATGCTGGCAGCAACTTAGAAGAAGAACACAGTGGGTGTTTTTTTGTATCCCTCTGTTTCTTCTGCCTGGAAGAGGCTGAACCTGGCACCATTTCTCATCAGCTGATAACACGGCCCAATCACTTCTGTTACACCATGATAATACAAAGGCACAGGACATGTTTAAGCTTCTGTCAGTTAACATCTCTATTACTGATGACTAATCTCAAAAGAATAAAGTTTACAGGATGTAATCAGTACTGTGGGGATTTCAGATAAAAAAAAAATAAATTAATAAAAACAACAATGTTTTTTGCAAGCAATGTTGTATAAAATAATACTTCATTCCCATTCAGAGTTGTTAATTTTATTTTAACAATTGGAAAAGCAGATGGGGAAATGTGTGGAGCCCTTTATTCACTATTGTTCAACAGCCAAGACTTCTCTGTAGAACTGCTGCCTTGCCAAAAGTAATTTTTAAATGTGTAAATTAAATGTTTCAGTTTTATAAAGAAAAATGTCTGAAACAAAGGTGATGTTCCTTAATACCAGATTTATTTGCCTTCCTTCTGTTAGAGTTTTCAATATGGTAGGATTATAAGATTAAAATCATGCTGTAATGTGGAATCAAGTCCATCATGCTGAAAAACTTCAGATAAATTTTATGCTGATACCACATGGTAAGCAAGGATGGGCAGAAGGCAACAGTCCGTCCCATGAGATTTCCATTTTAGTTGTCTAGTGTTACTGCATTAATATAAAAGCCTATATTTATCTACTTATATCCCACTTTACAGTAAACATTTTACTACTATGACTACTATTGCTACTACTACTATCACTTAAAGTAAAGAGATAGTCTCTTGTCCACTGGAGTTTCTTACCTTTTCTTTAGCATCAACATGAGCGAAGATCATGACATAAACAAAAAAAAAGAAAAAAAGAATAAAAAAAAAAAAAAAAAAGAGAGAGAGACAGATTTGGCAGAGAGGAAAAGCAACGTTTAAATGTTCACTCTTCATGAAACATTTTTTAGCTTGAAGTTACACATGTTAAAAAGTATAGTGTATTCCAACCATAGACATAATTCTCCCCCTTATCTGCAATTAATTTTTTAACTTTTGTCAGGAATTAAGTTTGTTCTAATGTATTTTACATTGATTTTCTAAGTCTTCATGTCCCATGCAGAAGATAGACAAATATGTGCATTTTATTCAATTACTGTGAGCATGATATTTGAAAGGTTTCAGTCATTTCTGTTTGTATATGTGATGCAGTAATTTTAACAAACGCCTAAGCAGATTTAATCTAGTCCTTTTGTGCAGTTAGGAATAATTAACACTAATGAAAAAACTACTAGTTAATTTCTCAAAACAGTTTTAGATTTTACTTTTGTATGTATACATCCTCCAAAATGCAACAGAAATTCTTAAAAATCCTATTACCTGTAAGTATGTTTTAAAATCACTTCTTTCTAAGATCACTTCTTATATATATACTCCACAGTATCTTTGGCAACTTGACCATTAGAAAAGTGTAAAACGAGTTTCAGTATCTACATCACTGCTCTTTGAAGAGGTGAGAAAAAGACATGATAAACAGATACAACAGATAAAATTTCACCTAAACAAACAGAGCCAGATTTAACTATTCCTTATTCCATAGAGTATATTTTAGAAACTTTACCTGTCTCAGTATATTAAATGCACAAGAAACTCTCATTTTGCCTTTAGGTCCCTTGTAAGGGGACCATTCATAAGTATGATCTTGTCTTATATATGAACCTAATCCATGTGAATTTGTTTGGGTTTTAAATATCAATTGTCTAGATACCCACTTAGGACTTCTGCATTTTATTAAACTGTCTTTTTCAGACATGCATGTATCTAGTGTGAGTTACTCTAACATGTATTTCTTTCCCATACTTAGTTTTGTTTGGGGATGGTTGCATGAACTGAGAATAATAGGTCTAATGATGCACTATGCTGTGAACACATTTTAGGAATATGATCCTGTAAATTTTTAATAGAATTGAAGATTACTATAAATAGTTCAAGTATAATTCTAGAAAAAATTGTATCTGTCCAGCAATGAAAGGAGTTTGACTTAAGGAGGGTATACTTAATGACTGAGAAAAAAATACAATCTGCTTTAGCTTTCTTTACACAGGAGGGATGGATCTTGTTCTGTTACAAATAAACCAGCAATCCCCAGGAAAGGTGATGGTCCCATCAGGCCAAAGAAGGAGGTTAGTAAAGGTTAAAAGAGATATTCCTTCACTTAAACTGATAAAGTTCCCAGTGACTGAAAAAGGGGAACATAACCCACATTTTGAAAAAGTATTAAAAAGGAAGACCCAGGGAACTGCAGACGAGTCAGTCTCACCTTGGTGCCTGGAAAAATAGTGGAGTAGATCCTCCTGGAAATGGTGCTGAGGTACATGGAGGACAGGGAAGTAATTGATGACAGCCAACATGGGTTCATGAAGGGCAAATTGTGCCTGTCTGATTTAGTGGCCTCCTAATGGGGTCACAGCATTTATGGATGGGGGAAGAACAACTGACATAATCTACTTGTCCTTGTGCAAGGCATTTGATTCTGTCCCGTATTACATCCTTTTCTCTACACTGGGAAGACAAGGATGTCATGGGTAGAACATTTGGTGGATAAGGAATTGGCTGGATGTTTCACTCAGAGAGCTGCAGCCAATGACTTGATGTCCAGGTAGAGACCAGTGATGACTTGGGTCCCTCAGGGATCCATGCTGAGATGAGTATTATTTAACATCTTTGTTGGCGACAGTGGGATTGGACAGTGGGATGGACAGTGGGATCGACAGGGGGATTCAGTGTACCCTCTGCAAGTTTGCTGACAACACTAAGCTCAGTTGATACTCTAGGTGCAGTTGATAGTCTAGACAGAAGGAATGTCATCCAGAGGGATCTTTACAAGTTTAAGAAATGGGCCAGTGTGAGTTTTACGAAGTTCAAGCAGGCCAAGTGCAAAGTCCTGCACCTGAGATGGGTGTACCCAAACATGAGTACAGCCTGAATGATGAGTGGACTGAGAGCAGCCCTGCAGAGATGGACTTGGGCATGTTGGTAGATAAGAAGCTCAGCATGAGCCAGCAACGTGCACTTGCATCCCAGAGAGTCAAGTGTGTCCTGAGCTGCATCCAAGGCAACATGCCCAGCAGGACAAGGAAGGGGATTCCACCCCTCAATTCTGATCTCATGAGACTCACCTGCAGTGCTGCATCCAGCTATAGGACTCCTACTGGAATAAGTCCAGAGGGCCACAAAAATGACAAGAGGGCTGGAGCAAATCTCCTATGAAGACATGCTGAGACAGCTGGGGTTTTGGGACCATTCTTGTTCTTTAAAATATGTATGCCTGAGTTTTTGCAGGATTAATGACCGTATTGTCGTGAAACTGTTCTGCAGTGTGAGCTCACTGGGTGCAATGCCAGCTAGCTCACAGGTCTCCACATAAGACTGTGAAGGTCAGCTAGTGCTAGCTGGTGACAGCTAGTGGTTAATTTGCCACTCTCCATTTTAATATCAAATCATGGCCTTTCCTCTCAAATACTAAACTAATTCATTTTAATACTTTGAAGGAAATTAAATAATGTCTCTCCTAATTATTTCATTACTAATTTCACATCAGTGGCCAAATAGTTTCCTAGCACAACAAATTCAACACTAACTGTAACACAGAAGTAACTGGAAAAGATCAGACACAGGCAGTGGGGACTAGCAAAGAGCACCAGGACTCAAGGCCTGCTGTTTCCAAGCACCAATGAGAAACAGTAGGAATTGCTTGAAGGAGGGGTTTTGCCTGCCCAGTGGAAGTTTTTCAGCTCCTTCTCTGCATTCAAGGCCAATGCAGACAGATCATGAAGGCTGCAAATTATAGCTCCATCTGCTCCCTCTCCTTATAGTCTCCACCAAAGCCCCTACTATATAAAAATGGAAATTCCTGTGAGAAACATCACTGAATCCTTAATTCGGATATGCTAAGTTTTGTTGGTTCTACTAAAATCTCTCCTACCTCTCTCTACCCATCTTCACCCTTCAGTCATTTCATATCATCATTTCCTCTATTGCCACAAGAATGGAAGAGTAAATATATATAATTTAAAATTTAAAGGAAAAAAAAATCTAGTTAAATTTGTGTATTGGGAGAATAATGAAATTAGAGTATTCCCACTTTTAGCTGATTTTGCTTTGTCTGTCTCTCATCTTCTGGTCATGATTAGGCTTATTTTAGATGTTTGTGTCAAAGGGACTTTTTTGACTGTTATGAAAGAACTGTGGTTGAGCATTGCTGCAGTAACTATTCTAATTGTAGCAGGGGGTTTTGTTCCAGTGATTCCAAATATTATTTTCTTGGAAGCTAGTGGCATTTAAACTAGCTATGAGTGAACAACAGGCTCCAAAGCAGCCTGTTGGTCCCCAAGTCAGGCTCAGCTGATGAGCCATTCCCTTTACACGTAATAGCTGGTAATGGATGATATAAATCAAGCACTAAGGTAACCATTTAAACTTTAGTGAGCCCTAGCAGGGCTTTCCAGCAATGTAAATTTATACAGTCCTTTAGTATGCAGAAAGCATTTTGTAAATATTGTCTGTTCTGAACTATTTTAATGGTTCTATAGTGGTGTACTTCACCCTATATAGATGCTGTAGTGTCAGCCCAAAGTTTTACATAATTCTCTTCAAAGAGAAATGGTTAAATGCTTCTTAGTTCCATCGACTTGAATTTAAAATTCTATTATTGTTGTTGTTGTTGTTATTATTATTATTATTATTATCATTATCTTTATCTTTATCTTCATCTTCATCTTTATTTTTATTATTATATTGCACATGGTTTGCACCTGAACCAGTTCCAGCTTTTTCCAGGGCATTGTTGGAAATGTGTTCATTATCTCCATGCTAATTTATTTATTTTAGCACTAATGACAAACCTATATTTTGACATGTAACTGGTAATGCTCAGCAGTCTCCTTTCCCCACCCAAAGTCCATGCATTTCCATTACTTTCTGCAGAGCTGACATCAAGAAGATAGACACTATTTTTTTAAATTAGTGCTTGTTTTCTGATTAAGTCAGGTAAGCTAGTATAGCTCAGCAGAAAATTCAGTCTGCAAAAAAAAACCATGCAGGTTACCTATATTAACTAACAAAAAGCATTCCAAGTTTAGTTGATACATTACAGCAGCAGCCTTTGAGCTTTGATATCCTGATATGGCTCTGCTAGCTTAAAAGCAAAACATTGTTTGCCCCAATTTAGAGAATATTCATATATGCTTAGGTGTGTTTAATTAGTGCAGAGTTCAATTTTCAGTGAAAAGGCATTCTTAGAAATTAAGTTGATCCTAAAATGCTTTCTGCATGGATTTTTTTTTTCTTTTTTTAAATGAAATTAAGAGCAGGGTTACCAGGACTTGCTGTCATTCTGTGTATGGGGAGGATAATTGATTTGAACAGGTGTCTTGGGGTGATGTTATGATACTTGTATTCCCTATCGTTTGCATATGTGCTTAGAAATGTGGTCCTG
>VZTX01001921.1:0-11796 GCA_013400915.1 Pardalotus punctatus | reverse complement strand
TGTTTAGGACACTGGTTGACAGAAATCCCTGGGAGGGAGTCCTGAAAGGCAAAGATGTCCAGGGAGGCTGAACATTCTTCAAGAAGGAAATCTGAAAGGCACAGGAACAGGCTGTCCCCATGTGCTAGAAGACAAGGTGTCGGGGAAGAAGACCAGCCTGGTTGAAAAGAGAGCTTTAGCTGGAACTCAGGAAAAAGAAGAGGAGAGTTTATGCTTTTTGAAAGAAGGGGCATGCAACTCAGGAGGACTAAAATAAGGTGTGAGATTATACAGGGAGAAAATTAGAAGGGCCAAAGCCCAACTAGAACTTGATCTGACTACTGTCATAAAAGACAATGAAATATATTCCAACAAAGGCTGGCTAAGGAGAATTTCCATCCTTTATTGGATGTCGGGGGAAACATAGTGACAAAGGATGAGAAAAAGGCTGAGGTACTTAAGGGTACCTTTGCCTCAGTCTTTAATGGCAGGACAAGTTGTTCTGAGGGTACCCAGCCCCCTGAGCTGGAAGACTGGGACAGGGAGGAAAATTGAGCTCCCACAACCCAAGAGGCATGGAATAAATCATCCTGAGTGCCATCATGCGGCAACTGAAAAGTAACTAGGGGGATCAGAGCCAGCCAATATGAGTTAGTGAAAGTTAGGTGCTGCTTGACCAAACTGATCTCCTTCTAAGACAGGATGCTTACTTGGATGAGGGAGGGCTGTGGATGTGGTTGGTCTACCTGGACTTAGTAAAGCCTTTGACACCATTTCCAACAGCATTCTCCCAGAGAAATTGGTTTGGATTGGTGCTCTGTACACTGCGAAAGCAAACTGGCTGCATGGCCAGGCCCAGAGATTGGTGGTGGATGGAGTTACATCCAGTTGATGCCTGGCCCAGTGGTGTTCCCCAGGGCTTGGTACTGGGGCCAGTTCTGTTTAATACTGTTATCAAAGACCTAGACAGGGAATCAAGTACACCCTCAGTCAGTTTGCAGATAACACCAAGCTGGGTGGGAGTGGTGATCTGCTGGAGGGCAGGAAGGCTCTACAGAAGGATCTGGACAGGCTGGATCATGGGCCAAGGCCAACGGTGTGAGGTCCAATAAAGCCCAGGGCCAGGTCCTGCACTGGGGTCACAACAACCCCAGGCAGTGCCACAGGCTGGGCAGAGTGGCTGGAAAGTGCCCACAGGAAAAGGACCTGGGGGTGCTGGTGACAGCAGCTGAACATGAGCCAGAGTGTGCCCAGGTGGCCAAGAAGGCCAATGGCATCCTGGCCTGGATCAGCAACAGTGTGGCCAGCAGGACCAGGGCAGGGATTGTCCCCTGTACTTGGCACTGGTGAGGCCACAGCTCAAACCCTGTGTTCAGTTCTGGGCCCCTCACTCCAAGAAGGACATTGAGGTGCTGAAGAATGATCAGAGAAGGGCAATGGAGCTGTGGAAGGGTCTGGAGCACAAGTCCTATGAGGAGCAACTGAGGGAGCTGAGGTGGTTCAGCCTGGAGAAAAGGAGGCTCAGAGATGTTATCACTCTCTACAACTGCCTGAAAGGACATTGTAGCGAGGTCAGGGTCAGTCTCTTCTCCCAGGTAACAAGTGACAGGACAAAAGGAAATGGCCTCAAGGGTGCTAATGGAGGTTTTGTTTGGATATTAGGAAAAATTTCTACACAGAAAGGGTGGACAAGCATTGGAACAGGTTGTCCAGGGAAGTGGTGGAGTCACCAGCTCTGGAGGGATTTAAAAGGCATATAAATGTGGCACTTAGGGACAAGTTTAGTGGTGGACTTCACAGTGGAGTTTAATGTTTGGACTTGATGCTCTTAGATGTCTTTTCCAAACCAGAGGATTCTGGGATTCTGTGCCATTTCTATGTTGTTGCTCTACCAGAATGAAAGGCTTAAGAGCACAACACTGTGAACTGTGGCTAGGCTGAAAGCTAAATGATTCTGGCCTTCATAAAGGACAATCAATCCCTCCTGTGACAACTAAATCTTCCTATGAGCTTCACGGGCAGCAAGGACCCTAGCTTCTGCTTTTGGTAGATATTGCATACTCACTTTTGCAACAAACACATTTGTGGGTATTGAGCAGAAAATACCTACCCTTCCACTACAACACCCTTTCCATTGCCTGGGCAAAACCTGCACTCAATTTAGCCAAATTCCTTCAATTTTGTGCACAGTGAAACTATGAATGTACACTTTTTGGACTGCATGACTACTTCTTGAGACTCTGCAGCCACCAAACACAACTTACAGATTGTACTCTCTGAATGGACACAGTGATAATAAGAGTGTCATGAAATTCCTGGGTTTAAGTGTGCCTTATGAACTTGTGTAATAATTGTATAGGTACTGGTGAATTAAAATATTCTTACCAAGGTACAGAATATGAGGATCCAAATTTTTTGATCTTCTGTTGGTTCAGTGTGTGATCCTGAAAAAATTTTCACACTTCTTCATGTTTCTGTTCTCATGTCTTCAAAAACTGTCTTTGTACTCCTTGGAAGATAACATTGTATTTGAATAGACACTGAATTTGGCAGTAAGCAACTTGCACAATCTAGATCTTACTGTTCCCCCTACACCTTGCCAAAAATAAAAGATAAAACATGCTACAGTTACTTGAAATAACTTCTAATTTGTGATACAGCCACTTAATCATGGTCATTTTAAAATGCTTTAATCTAAAACCTTACAAGAAATTGTGTAGCAGGGATATCTAAATTCAGAAAATATACTCTTGACTTTTCTTAAGAATGATGTAAAGAGAGAGTGCACTTTTATCATATATATTTTATTTAGATTATTGTGAAAAAGGGCCCAAATACTGAAGTGCAATAGGATGTCTGTGATTCACAAAGATTATGAAAATTCATTAGTCATCATGAGAGCGGCAGTTACCTAATGCTTAAAAGCCCCCATATGCAATAACTATAAGGCCCGAAACAAGATTTGATGATCAGAGAGAATGTTGGGGAGCCAGAAAACTGCAATGGGCAGATGTAGGGTCTGCAGGAAGGATAAGCTGGGAAGGTGAGGAGGGGACATCATCTTTTATGTGTGAGAGCAGTAGGGATGCATGGGTCTCTGCCTTGGCATGGATGATGAGGTGGCTGGGTCCTGGTGGCTAAGGATCGCTAGGCAAATCCTAATGTTAGGAGAGGGGTTTATGAAGGGTTAGGAAAGTTGCCTCTGAGGAAACATATGGGGAGAAAAAGAAAGTTTCTACTGGTACATTGTTGGGAAAAGGAAGAGTAGAGAAAATATGGACCCACTGCTGAATGGTCAGGAATCTAGATATAAGGGACATGAAAAAGGCCAAAGTAGTCAATACCTTCTTCACTTCAGTCTTTAGAGATAAAAAGCAATCCCAGTTCACTAAGACCAGGGAAATAAACCAGGGCAAGGAATACTTATCCTTAGTGGAGGAGGCGCAGGTTAAAGAACATTTAAATAGATTGGATATTCATACCTCCACAGGACCTGCCAGATTGCACATGAGTGCTGAGAGTATTGGCCCTTGTCCTTGTGAGACCACTCTCAAGTATCTTTGAAAGGCCACTGCAACTAGAAGAGGTTCCTGAAGACTGGAAAAAAAGCAAATGCCATCCCCATCTTCAAGAAAGGCACAAAGGAGGATTCAGAAAACTACAGACTTATCATCCTCACCACAATCCCAGGCTCAAAGGGTTATGGTCACTTGCACAAACACCAGCTGGTGTGGGGTGGTCACTACTGGTATGCTACAGGGATTGAGACTGAGTCCAGTATTGTTTAACAATTTCATTAAGGGCCTAGAAGTGGTGGGACAAGAGTGCAACCTTAGCAAATTTGGAAATGATACAAAACTGAGATGGGTGTTGCTATTCAGCCAGATCTGGAGACATTGGAGAAATGGGCCAACAGAAACATGAGGGGAAAATGCCAAGTCCTGCACTTGGAGGGAAATAACCCTCCACAACACCACACACTGAGGACTGACCAGATGGAAAACAGCTTTTACCAAAAAAAGTCTGGAGTTCCTGGAGGATGAGTAGACCATGAGCCAGCAACACTCATTTACAGCAGAGGCCAACAGCCACCTTGTCTGCATCAGGAAGAGTGTTGTCAGCATCCAGGGAGATTTCATCCTTACTCTCTGCTCAGCTCTGATGAGACACATCTGAAGTGTTGTGCGCAGTCCTGAGTTCTCCAGTACAAGCAAGAACTGAACATACTGGAATAAGTCCAGCAAAGGGTCACAATGATTAAGAGACTGAAGCATCTCTCACCAAAGGAAAGGCTGAGAGAGCTGTCTTTAGCCTGGAGAAGAGAAAGCTCAGGGAGATTTTATCACTGTATATAAATATCTGATGAGCAGAGTAAAGACAGAGCCACGCTTCTCTCAGTGGTCCCCAGCGACAGCAGAAACAGCAAAATTCAAAATACTCAAAATTCCATTTAAAAACAGGAGGAAAGTTTTTTTACTGCAAGGGTGACTGATTGGTGGCTGAATGAGGGTGGTTGTGAACAGGCTGCTCAGAGAAGTTGTGAAGTCTCCATCACTAGAAATACTCAAACTTGATGGGACACACTGCCCTAAGCAACCTCCTGTGGCTCACCTGTTCTGGACAGGGGTGGGACTGTGTGCTCTCCAAAGGTGCCAAGCAGCTTTGATGCTTCTACAGTTCTGCAGCTAGAACCTCAGTGAGACCCAACGGTAGCACAGTACAATCACAGGAACAAAGACAGGGCACACTGTGCTGCTGTCAATATTTTCTCAATAAGAAAGAACAGGATCTGAATTTGTATTTAGAAAGTACAAGGGCATGTGGAATAGATCTGTAGTCTTTCATTCTACAGATCATGTGCTTTGAGAAAACTCAAGACACCTGAGGAAAAAAAAAAGAGGGTGTAGCCTGAAGAGGGAGTTGTTGTTGCAGGGAACAAGATGTCCAGGCCTTCCCTGTGCTGACTTACCTGCTGTGCTGCCATGCCATGCTTCTGCCTGGCAATCCCATGACCAGCAGCCTGGTGATGAAGCTCTGCACTCCCAGCATCGCTCTGCTTATCCTAGCCCACAGTTATCCATAAGAGCGTCCTGCACTGCCCAGGGTCCCTTGCTGAGGAAAGTCGTGCGATGCTCTTAGCAAGTAAGGATTTCACACCACATTTTTCAAAGAAGTAGAGCTTGGTTCACCCACTGAGTGACACACCAAGGTTCTGGAGCAGGCCTGCTGGCAGCAGTCGCACCTGCCCTGATTATCAAGCTCTCACAAATAGTACTTCTGCTCTTCCTGCCTCCTGCCACTTCAAACAAACATGAGGCTTGTTGTGGTCCTGTGGCCCAAGTCCCCCAGTCAGCCTCCTGGGGCAGGCCTTTTGGGCACTTGCAGCCCACGTTGCTTGACCACTGCTCCCGGGACAGACGTGTCTGCCTACATGTCACAGTCCTGCAGCCACCACCCATGCGCACAGACAGCATTGCTTGATTGTAGGATCAGCCTCCAGGAGAGGTATCACAGACTGAAAATGCACTGGAGAGCCCCACAGAGCTGCAGTCAAGTAAATGGGACTCTGCCTATGTGGAATGGGACATACACTTTCTCAGTTTTTTTACATGCTTTTAATTTTAGATGCTACCAAAAAAGAAAAAAGTAAATCCCAAAATAGCAACAGATTTTAAGCTTTAGTATGTAACAGGTTTTGAATTTGACAGATTTGATTGTACAAATTAGGAAAGAAATTAAAATGTTCATAAGAGGCTTGAATAAATGTTTTTTCTAGGCTCACTGCAAGGGGTAAAAGAGTGTAGTGCAAAACCATACATATTTATACCAAAAGAAGGCTACAATGCCCTTGACTGTATACCACAACTCCCACTGCAAATTTGTTTCTCATAACATTATATTTGTTTGGCTCACTGACTCAATATACAAAGACTTATATCACAAACAAAGGCTGTTGTTTACAAATGCCGAGCCTACTACAAGACCCTAGATTGGCCTACTCTAGCCCAGCCAGTGATGAAATATCCCTGTTTGACTTCAGCAAAGAAGCCAAATCTATGTAAATAAGTGGATGATTTGGTTTACAATTGTATGCTGAATTTAAATTAAGATCTACTAGGCATATGTTCTTCCGGGTGGGTATTTGTATTACAGAAGGTCTCTACTAGATTTTTATATTTCATCTGCAATATCGCCCACTCATGGAGTAGGCAGTAGAGTTCTCACAAACAGTACTGTGTGCTGCATTCATTTACTACTGCAGGTGTCTGAAAGCTGTTTTTCTGTAAAGGACAACGCTCAATCGATCTTCACGGCAGTTACAAAGTCCAGCCACGCTGTGATGAAGGCAAGGACTTGCACTAACTCTGCTGGACACCAGAGTGCAGAAAGTGACAATTAATTACTTTATCCTTTGTCACTGTCTGGAGTGGATTGATTTAATCAGAACAGATCAAGAGGATAATTCCATCCATCCAAAGCCTTTCTGTCATTGTCTTTGAGCATAAAGAAATTTTAAAGCCTCATCTATGGCTGGCCAGACAGCTGAACACTTCTCTAGTGTCTGTACAAAAGCCTCTGCTTAGACCCAGGAATGTCTGACACTGCCACGCCTACAAAGGTCATCAATTTGGCACCATTTCCTGACATTAAAAAGTGGGAGCAAAATTACTTTTGGAGCAATTGTTTAAATGACTATCCCAACTCTGGTTAAACAACTAAAATCCCTGAATTCTATAATCAAAGGGACTTCTTTCAGGATTAGAGCTGAAAATTTTAATAACTTTCTGAAAAGAAATACGGATTCTCAGTGGCTTCTATAATCTGAGATTTTACATGGCAACCAAACAAATTGTATTTCTTTATTTCTGATAAAATGTGGCATAATATATGCCTACTAAGTGTATTTTACATTTGTTGTATCAGATACTGAAGAAGAACAAATGTCTTTTATACTGGATTATTTTTACTCATTGCAAGGTAAAGGTGCTCCAGGAACATATCTCAATATAATTTAAAAATAATTACTGATACTTTTATGTATGTTCTTGTTTATTAAAAACACAGTGTAGCCAAATGCTAAGCAACTTTAAATCACATGAGCACAGAATCATTTAGGTTGGAAAAGACCTCTAAGATAATCAAGTCCAACCTCAGACCCATCACCACCTGGTCAATTTGACAACAGCACTTAGTGCCACATCCAGTGATTTCTTGAAACCCTCCAGGAATGGTGGTTCTACCACCTCTGTGGGCAGTCTGTTCCAATGTATAACAACCCTTTCAGTGAAGTAATTCCTCCTGATGGCCAGCCTGAACCTCCACTGGCACACCTTGACGCTATTTCTTCTTGTCCTGTCACTTGCTGCCTGGGAGAAGAGACTGACCCTCACCTCACTACAACGTCCTTTCAGGCAGTTGTAGAGAGTGATAAGGTCCCCTCTGAGTCTCCTTTTCTCCAAGCTCAGCTCCCTCAGCTGCTCCTCATATGACTTGTGCTCCAGACCGTTCCACAGCTCCACTGCCCTTCTCTGGACATGTTCCAGCACCTCTATGTTCTTCTTGGAGTGAGGGGCCCAAAACTGGACTTGAGGTGTGACCACACCAGTGCCAAGTACAGGGGACACTCCCTGCCCCGGTCCTGCTGGCCACACTGTTGCTGATCCAGGGCAGGATGCCATTGGCCTTCTTGGCCACCTGGGCACACTCTGGCTCATGTTCAGTTGCTGTCACCAGCACCCCCAGGTCCTTTTCCTGTGGGCAACTTTCCTTTTCCTGTGTTCAAGCCTGCAGTACTGCCTGGGATTGTTGTGCCCCCAAGGCAGGTCCCGGAAACCTTGGCCCATTGATCCAGCCTGTCCAAATGCCTCTGCAGAGGCTTCCTACCCTCCAGCAGATCAACACTCCCACCCAGCTTTGTGTCATCCACAAATTTAGGAAGGGTACACTCAACACCCTCGTCCAGGTCATTGATGAAGCTATTAAACAGAACTGGCCCCAGTACTAAGCCCTGGGGAACACCACTGGTGACCGGCCACCAGCCAGATGTAACTCCATCCACCACCACTCTGGGCCTGGCGATCCAGCCAAATTTTAACCCAGAATGGTATACCAGTCCAAGACATGGGCTGCCAATTTCTCCAGAAGAATGTCATGGGTGACAATAGCAAAGGCCTTCCTGAAGTCCAGGTAGACAATATCCACAGCTCTTTCCTCATCCATTAGACAGGTCACCTAGTCATAGAAGGAGATTGGGTTGATCAAGTAGGACCTGCCTTTCCTAAACCCCTGCTGGCTGGTCCTGATACCCTGGTTGTCCTGTGTTTGCTGAGTGATCACATTTAAGACAATCTGCTACATAACCCTCCACAGCACTGAGGTCAGACTGTCTGGCCTGTTGTTCCCCAGATCCTCCTTATGACCCTTTTGGTGGATGAGCATCACTTCAGTCAACCTCCAGGTCTGGGACCTTCCCAAATGGTCAGGACTAATGACAGATATTTTCTTGGTGAGGTCTTCAACCAGCTCCCTCAGTACCCTTGAAAGAATCCCATCCACTTCCATAGACTTCTGAGTGTCTAAATGGTTCAGTAGTTCCTTCAGTATAGAAGGAAAACTATTCTGCTCCCTGAGCCCCCGTTCAGTAGGCTGGTTACCCTGAGAATAAATCTTACTGTTAAAGACTGAAGCAAAGAAGACATTAAGTACCTCAGCCTTTTCCTCATCCTTGATGACAATTCTCCTCTGCGTCCAGTAAAGTATGGAGATTTTCCTTGGCTCTCCTTTAGTTTTTAAAGTATTTATAAAAACACTTTTTATTATCTTTCACAGCAGTGGCCAGATTAAGTTCTAGTTGAGCTTTTATCTTCCTAATTTTCTCTCTACACATGCTCATGACATACTTGTACTTTTCCTGAGTTCCTACTCCTCCTTCCAAAGGTCATAAACCCTCCCTTTTTATCTCTAAGTTCCTGACAATGCTGAAAATACTGATTAACATGTCAAGCTTCCAAATTATACATGGATGTGTTCCTACAGCATTTTAGTTCATTCTCAAGCTCATACACTGTCAAGGCAAATCTGTTATCATGCTTTGATTCTCTTCATGACACCATCTTGGTACATACAAATTTCACACAGCTTTTTGAAGCACCTTCCAACGTAACCAACAGAAGGTGCGTTCCCTGAGTGCATGTAACATGCTTAATTTGCTAATGCGGATGCAAGAGCCTCAACTCAGTGATCAGGCTGCACCCACTTAAGTCCACCAGTGCATAGCAAGCACAGAGGTAGCAGCAGAAAGCTCTCAGTTTGCACAGTTTATGCCACACCCTGCAGTGCATTTCATGCATGTAAAAGGCCAGGTGTCCCCAGTTTTACATAGGCTCTTTATGATCAGCCTTTATGATCAATTCTTGCAATCTTGCCCCTTCCTCATCCCTGCAAATGATGGCATCGCCCATAACTTGTCTCTCGGAATTATCAACAGGGTGCCACACATAAACCTACAGGGAATCCAGGAAAGTGCACTTCTTGTAAAACTGTGTGGACAGAGAGCTCATAGTACGAGGAAGACACCAAACTGAGGCTCTACCAATGATTGCCTCATCAGCCACTGGTGAGAGGACCAGCAGCAAGGATAAAATATAACTTAGGAAAATTAATTATTTCCTATGTGGAAAAGATTTAAACTTATCGTCATCAGAACCCAGGACTTGCAGGGCGGCATAGCAGTATAATAGAGGGCCTAGGCAACTCTGAAGCATGTGACCACCTGAGTCTCCTGCCCGCCAAAGCAGGGAGGCCATCTGTTCCCATTCCCAAGGTCAAACATGTAGACCTCACAGGTAGTTGAGTCAGCAAAGGAAAATGAGCCTCAGTTCCTAAACTATCTGGTACAGATCGATAAAGGGATCCTTGTGTACCTGAATGAATAACAAGGGAGGTGACTGTACCCCTTTACTCTGCTCTAGTGAGGCTCCACCTGAAGCACTGCATCCAGCTATGGAATCCTTGGTACAGGAAAGACATAGACCTATAGGAGCAGGTCCAGAGGAGAGCCACAAGGCTTAGGGCTGGAGCACCTCTGCTATGATGAAAGGCTGAGAGATTTGGGGTTGAACAGCCTGGAGAAGAAAAGGCTCTTGGGAGTACTTATAAAGGGGACTTATAAGAAAGATTAACAGAGACCTTTTTGTAGGGTCTTTAGTGATAGGAGAGGGGGTAATGGTTTTAAGCTCAAAAAGGGTAGATACAGACTACATATTTGGAAGAAATTTTTTACCATGAAGGTGGTAAAACAGTGGCACAGGTTTCCCAGAGAGGTGGTGGATGCCCCATCCTTGGAGCCATTCAAGGTCAGGCTGGACAGGGATGTGAGCAATCAGATCTAATTGGAGACGCCCCTGTATTACAGCGGGGTTGGACTGGATGACCTTTAAATGGTCCCTTCCAAACCAAACTATTTTATGACCCTGTGATTCTATGACACTCCAGCATGCTAACTGAAGAAGAAAAGCCAACACAAAAACCCACAAATACTGTTCGTGCAAACTGCAGGGGACTGACCCTATGGACACAGACAACTTCACCTAACCCTATAAATCCCAAAATAGTAGTGGGCATTTGGACAGCATTCAACTCATATAGCTGGAGTACAGGTATGGAGATCACCAAGTAAGAGGGGATATTCACTCCATAAGGGGGTAAGTAGAAAATAACCAAGAGACTAGTGAATGACTTGTTATGGCTGTAAGATAGTGTAAGATGTGTCCTCATATTTACCCAAAAGGTTAAGTAATAACTAACTAACTTAAGTAGAATTATTTTGTCTTCTGTGTATTTACTACAGTATGCAAAAGAATCATGCCTGGCAAGCAATTGGACATTGCAGTGTCTAGATCTGCCTAAGTTGTCCATCCTTTAACATCAGCATCTATACATTCCTTTTTTGCCTTTTTCCCCTGGATCACGAGCACTCTTGAGAATTAAAACCACACAAATCAAAGGAACTACCAAGAAAACAAAAGGGCTTATTTCTTCATATAATAGCTGCCAAACAGTTGTTTTCGTGACGAAAGATTTCGCAAATGCAAAGCTTATACCTGAGTTTATGGGGTGACTGGAGAAATTCTTGGAAAAGATTCTCTGATGTATATAAAAAACATAATCATGCAGGGTTCAGAAAATCACTGAGCTGAAAATGGTTATAGGGAGGCAAAGTCAAACAAGTAAAATGCATTTAGGCTTCTTACTGCACTTTTCTAGGCATTAACTTATACTATCTGGACCAGTAAGGATACTGGATTAGATGTACCCATGGTCTGAATGGATACGATTGCTCTCACACACTTTACTTTAGTATTCTGGATTGTCTTCGTACTGTTTCGTAAGATACATAGCTATTGTGTTCTGCATGAAATGGCTGAGAGGAATGCCTTATGGTATGTTTCAGATATGCTACAAATGACAGAATGTATCTAAAAACCATTCCAAAATGCAACCAACCTATGAAATGGACTTAATAAATAACAATGGAAAATGTTGCACGAAATTACTGACAGGCTAATTATGAGTTAATAAGAAATATCCAAACTGTGTAAGATTCTGGATTTTGGAAAAGTTCTGATGGATGGCAATGTAGCTATGTTGAAAATAAAAAACTTAAAGCCTTATATATCTAGTATAAAAGAATAAGTGATTCATAGGAATAGCCTTTCTCCCATTACCATTCCCAACATACGAAATTGCAGTAGAAATTCCTGCATATAACACCAACTCTTTTTTCAGATGTGTACTAGGTTACAATAGAGATGTATT
>VZTX01001920.1:968803-1014287 GCA_013400915.1 Pardalotus punctatus | reverse complement strand
GGGGCCGGCGGCCCACAAGATGCAGAAGTCCACGGTAATACCGGACGACTCAGGTAAGAAGTAATATGTTTTTTTCCTTCGTTATCAGTGAGCATTAGCCTGATCATAAGCAATGAAAGCAAATGAATACCAGTAAACATGCTTAAGTAATTTTAAATGGTGCTTCTTAAATTTCTACTGACAGAGGTGTTCTCACTTGTTCTTTTTGTATGCTGAAGCATATATCAGAAAGGGAGAGTAGTTCCTTCTCTAATTGAAGTTTATGCAGACATCTAGCACCAGAAAACACTATTTAATAGCAATACTAAAGCTATAATGGATTTATGACTATCAGGGGTTTTCCTAAACCAGGAGTGCACTGTGTGAAGTGAGGTGTTTTTACTTTTCTTGTCCAGCACTGAAATAGAATTTGCATTGAATTCACCTGTCCTGTAAAGGTCAATCCAGCTAGGTTGTCACTTACAGCATTGGGGAGCAGTGGGGCTGTGCCTGGATGAGTGCCAGCCTGGAAAGATCTCTTTTTTTGGGGAGAAAAGGCCTTTCATCCCATGTTGTGGATAATCCAGAACTGGCTCTTGGGTGGAGCAGGCTTTTCTCTTGCCCCTGGCCGTACTGGGCTCCTGTTTTTCTTCCTGTTGGTTGCTGGAGAAATAATTTCTGTTATGAAGGTTTAGAAAATATGTTAAAAAGTTCAATATTTTTTGGTTTTTTCTGAGCTATAAATTACAATGAAATAAAATAGAATAAAAAATAGATAAAATTTTATCCTGTGCCTTTCAGCAAGGTTTTATGCTCCTCTCTAACTAGAAGGTCAAAAGAGCAAAATAATATTGATGAAGTGCCTGGTCTTTACTTAAGGCCTCTTGAAAGTTAATCAGTCAACTTGTACCCTAAACGATGTTAGGTTTTGGTTCAGAGGGGCTGGGGAAAAATCCACCTGGCTTTTTGGGCTTTAAGAGGATGGCAGGGTAGACGCAAACTGTGATGAGTATGTTTGCCTGTAGAGCCTTGATGGGATTAAGATGGGGCGCTGCACCGTGACTGGGATGGCGTTTTCTCTGTATTTAATTGACCGTTGCAGGTTGGGAACAGCCCATTAGCTAATGTATTTATGTGTCTTTAGGCTACTGCTGAGTGGTTGATACTCTCTTCATCTTGCATTTGTTACAGAAAAGCTGAAGGTAATTTGAGGGAGTTTGGGGAAAGCGCAGCAAAAAGGCAGAAAAGGGGGTTTTCTTGTGCTTATTAATATGGAACTGTAACTTGAAGACTCTGTTCAAGAGCATTAAAATGAATAAATTTTTAATTGAACCACAAAAGACAGAACTCCCAATTCCTATTACCAAGTACTCTAGCAATGAAACTTTGTTCTTGAAAAATGAACAGGAATGTAAAAGATCCTCTGACCTCCAGTGCTGTAGCCCACCTCTGGACAGACACTTCAAAGCAGGACTAGGCAGGGGGAAGGGTGACCTCTGGCTCTGGGACAGCTGTGGGGAGATTTGGCTGGCTTTGAGAAAAGAGCCTGGTTGTTTCTGCCTCTCCGTCAGTAATGTGGACGAAAGCTCCATCTCTGCTGGGTCCCCAGCCCAGTGTGAGTCGTGACCTTTTATAGTGCCCCATGAGATGTGAGGGTGGCTCTTTGCATTCCAGTAGATTAGCAGTTGCAGATGTTAGCAACGTTAAGGTTTTGTTTTCATGTTAACACACGTAAGTGTGTGTATTGTAACAAGTTTAGTTGGTTTTCATTTAGAGGGTTTTTCTCTGTTAAAAACGCCACAGACAAACACACTCCCCAGCCAGCCACATTCTTCTCCATGGATTTTTAAAATCCATCCAAGGAGTCTGTCTATCTAGTCTGGAATAAATTGCTCCAGATGGAAGGGATCATCCAGTCTGGCCTCTGCATTCCTGCAGAGCTTCTGGTCCCATCCTGTTGGGGCGGCAGCCTGGCTGTGCTGACAGCAGTGCCTCATCTCTACTCCAGAGGGGACACAGCTGCCCCTTTCACAAGCAGGCTGTAGTTATTTGGGGTTATAATCCATACATCTCTCAAAATGTGGGTTTGGTCTCTGCTTTCCACAATGCCCTAATTGCATTAAATGCAGTGAAACTGTGAAAGGACCGTGTGATGGAACAGGGAGAAAAAGGAAGGTTTCAAAACAGGTTTGACCTTTGAGCTCCAATTTGCTGCTTTGAGAAGGAAAGCCCTGCTCTTGCCTCACTGTGGTGTCCTCCCTGTTCCAGGTGTGTGATTTTGCCTGTGGGATGATGTGTGTGACAGCTGGACTGGTGTTTTTAATCTTGCTCATTTACAGTGTGCAGTCCCCTTTCCCTCTCTCCTGCCAGGGAAGCTGCTGTCTGGTTTTATCTGGTGCTGAGGTGTGGATGCTGGTGCTCTCTGCTGTCTTCTGGGTGAGATCTTTGCCTTCAGGTTTCTGGGACCAACTTAGTGGTGGAGCAAGCTCAAGGTTATGCTTGCCCAAAACCTACTAAAACAGTGGAGGGAAAAGGAAAGTACAGCAAACTGCAAAAAAACCTTGAAGAAACTTCAGTGAAGCCACTTAATGACTGAGGAAAGGGCTGAGTAAAACATGAAAGAAAATTACTTGAGAACACGAAGTAAATGGCCATAAAATGGGTGTTTATGCATGAGCTGGTTTGAGAAGACTTGCTCTCTGCTTCTGGTATGTGGTTAATAAAAAAACAACCTTCAGAAGGTTTTTGTTGAGTTGTGATTATAGCCGGGTTAGTTTGAGCAGAGAGAGAAGAAACAGAAAGAAAAATAGAAAAACTAAAAGCAGCTGCTTGTAGCAAGCAGTGAAGGTGAGCAGGAGTGGGCTGATGGCAGTTTGCCTCATCCTCTTCTGCACCAAGCCACAGGAGTTTTGCCCTTGACATCCCAAAGGGGATTGTGGCACCTATCCACAGGAGAGGTGCTTTTTCATAATTACACTGAAAACAAACTGCCTTGATCACAGGCTCAAGAGAGCATCTGCAGACTGCATGAGTGTGCTTTAGTCCTTATTTTGGCTTTTGGGAGGCATGAGGTACCAGGGGCAGCTGCAGGGCTGAGGAAGGGCTGGGGCTGCCCCAGGCTGGCCATGGCCACTTGCAGCAGCCCTGTGGCTTGAGCCTCGCCCAGCCCCTCAGCCCTGCCTGAGGCACCTTGGGGGGAGGCAGAGGGAGGGAGGGAGCACTTCCCTGAGTGAAGGAGAGAGGATGAGCTGGGGAAAAGGGGAGAAGAGAGACTAAGTTTTGTTTCTTACTACCTCAACCTAGTTTAATTGGGAAGAAATAACATGAATTTTCACCAGGCTGAATTTCTTGTGCCTGAGATGGTAATTGGTAGGGGATCCCCCTGTCTGTATTTAGTGTTTGTATCTTCACCCATGGGCTCTTTCACCACGTTTTCTCCCCTGCTTTGGTGAGGAGGGTGAGTTTGAGAGTGGCTGGGTAGGCATTTGGCAGCCAGCCACGGTCAACCTGCCACAGAGGAATATTTACTTGACAGCATACCTGTGGTGGGGGTTTAGAAGTAGTAGTTGTGGTATTGAGCGCTGCTGCAGCCTCTCGTGCTCTCCAGCATGCTGCTCACAAGGAGCTGCCCTGAGGCGCTGTTCTCCGGGTGTGTCAGGAGCAGCAATGGGAATTGTACCACACAGCAGCCCACGTGGGCACTTAGATATTTAACTGTCTCCCCTGAAGCAATGAATGGATCGCTTACATATGTATTAGTGTGTACTTCCTAAAAAGTATTTCTTGGTTCTTTCTAATTTCTAAAATTTATGTATTTGCAGCAGGTGATTTTGGGCCAGCATTTCTCTGGAAGCCTCTGGCCAGCCTCTGGAAGAGGAGAACTGCAAGAAACATGGTGCAGCTCTCAGGGGTGCAGCAGAAGAGATGACAGCCCTGCCAAAATTCATGCCAGATTGGTAAGGCCAGAGAAAGAAGTTGAGAAGTACACAGATGCTGTTAGTCATCAGGGTTTGCATATTTGAATATGCACAATTCACTCACACAAGGGACAGTAAACACCACAAAGCCAGAGTTTTAACCTGGCAGGTCTCTCTGGGCTGCATCCCCACTGAGTTTGGAGGTGTTTAATAGGTCTTGGGTGTGTGAGTGAGAACAGGATGTAACCTGCTCTTAAGCAAACACAAAGCAATTAAATATTGTGGAAAGGACGATCCTTACGGGTTTGAGATGTTTTGTACTCAGGTGTGTAGCAGCTTCTGTTTGGAAATGGAAACATTAAATCAGAGAATGCATTTTGTGGGAACTGCAGGTGGCAGTAGGGGCTAAGTTTTACAGAAAAAATGTTTTAGACAGCTGTTCTCCACAGTAGCTTGGCATATGGCAAAAACTGGAATCTCTGCAAGAGCCTTCTCTTAAAGTCAACGCTCCATGTTTTTAGAAACTTGTCAGCTCCTTTCAGGTGCAATGTTTTCAGTAAACATAATGATACTTCTGCTCCCTTTGGAATACCCTGCATTGCTTTTTGCTGGGGGCAGAGAGGGTTCTGGTGGTTATTTCACAGCATTGGCACTGATCTATAAATGTTCACTAAACTATGCTTTTATTTCCTGTGTTCCAATTGGGTAAGTATCTTATGTGGTATATTACTTACCTTTACCACAATCAAAATTGTGTCTATTTGAATTTAAGAAGTGGGTCAATTGCTCTAAGTTAACTTTAGTATTTTGAAGTCCAGTGTGTTACACTGGAAGACCTTGAATAGATCTGAATGAACTTAAGTACAGGCATTTTGGCAGTCTCACTTTGGTTCCTAGTCCCTGAGAAGACTTTAATTCAACGATTAGCAAACAAGCAATGAACAGACTGTTGTCCCCTGTGCTCTGTGTATTTTTGATTTAGTTGGTTAACTGTCGTCAAGTGCTTTCTCCTTTAGGATATTCATTTATTTGTCTGGTTCAGCCAGAATAAAGACTGTATTTAGGTTTATTGCACAGCATGGGGAGCTTGAGAGAGACAAAGCCCTGAAATAAAGGTGGGCTTGTGTGGTGCAGACAGCTCAGTGTATAAACAGCCACATGCCAATGTGCTCTGTATATGATGGGATCCTCTGGCAGGGTGTGTTATGTGCATGAGTATATTTTAAGTTAGGTTATTCTGGCTTATGCTGAATCTGGAAAAACTTTCCAAAACACTTAAGATTGCTATTTCTAAGCTTTGAGGTGAGGCTTAGTACAGACAAATCAGTGTTTAAAAAGTACTAATTGCTGTTAGTGATAAAGTTATACCATAATAAGTGAAAATCCCAGAGAGACTCATGCTGATGAGGCAGGGTCAGTTCAGAATTTGCAGAAATGTTCTTGGTAGCATGTTTTCCAATTAAAAAGCAATAGCAAAGTACTTAGATGTGTTGCTGGGAATTAAATACTTCTCCAGAGCTAATTGCTTTTGTTGGTAGTTTCTCAGATGTACACTAGAAAGACAACAGTTAGTTGGGACTGTGAAGGACTCATCTGTGTTTTGAGAGCCTTCCCTGGCACAAAGCACTGTGATGTTGTTTTTCCCCCTTGGCTTCATCCTTGGTGTTGAGCGCTGATTACAGGCCATATATCTGTGTGCTGGCTCCTGGCTGGAGCAGGAATGTCAGGGAATGTCTGTACGGGAGCCAGCGCTGTTGGAGAGCACGTCCCAGCCTCCCCATGGGAAATACCAGCGTACGCTGTGATGTACAACTGTATTACCTATTAAAAAGCAATTATTTAGGGCATGTAGAAAAGAGAGCACCTTATAAATTAAGCAAAGAACAAGATGCATTTTAATAACTGTTCCTGTGTAATGGGAACTCTGAGTGTGCATATAGTGTTTTACTGTCAGTATGCTGCTGTTGGGGAGGATCCTGGGGAGGTGGCTCAGAAGGGAAAAAGGTATTCTGTGCACATATTCAATCAGTTTAAAGAGAATAACTCAAGCAGCAGTCTTGAGCCCTTTCTATTCCCTTTTCACAAACATTTGTCTGAATTTTTTTGGCTGAATGTCTGCTGAGAGCAAATGCCCAGGTTGTGTTGCCTGCCCTAAGAGCCAGACTTGACTTGTGTGCAGGAATGTGCCCATACTTGTCAAATCCAGAAGAGCTAGAGTGCTGTGATTTACCTTGACAATTATAATCAAAGCCACTCAGCTCAAATGATGAATGTTTGATCTTCAGAGCTTATAATAAAGCCAGAGAAGAAACACCCCGGAAGCTATTTTATTGAATAAATTTAAATAATGCATTAATTTTAGAAAATAATTGCATATGAGTAAATGGCTAAGTTAATCAAAATACTAATTTTTCAGCTCTTAGGGATATGTAAAAACTGAAATAATGTGTAAATATCACATTTGGCATGTGCAAACTTTCTACAAAATATGACAGATGTAGTACACACACAGCTGAAGGGAGACTATACAAATCTGTTTTAATGATGTTTAATGGGGGGCCAATAATCCTCACGTTTGGGAATGGTATAGGAAATTGCACAATTCCAGGTTTAGTGCCATCAGTTAATGCTTATTTCCCTCAAGAGACCAAGCACGTGGTGTTGACTCCCAGTCCACTCCATGCATGGAGATATGCTGGTGCCTTTTGGCGAAACTTCTTGCCTATAATAAGTGAAATGCAAGTGTGTCTTTGTTTATGGAGCATCTCAGCTGTGCAGCTCAGCTGGCAAACAGAGAAAAGGCAGAGGTGCCCGAGGTGAGGGCAGCGGGGTGAGGCAGCCGGTCCGAGCGCTGTGAGCCCCTCTGCTGCCTCTGGGCCCCGCAGTGGCCAGCAGCACCCGAGCTGGTCAGGGATGGAGCTTTGCAGAGGCTCCCTGGGGAGCTGCAGTCGTTTCTTGCAAGCTGCCTGGGGAAGTTATGAGCTGAAGGTGTCTCTGCAGCGCATGAGGGTCTGCTGGCAGAGGGCTGGCACCCAGCTCTGGTGGCCTGGGCTGTAGTTTGGCCACCCCTTACAGCCTTTCAGGGTGGGCAGGGTCACTGCAGATCTACTGAGCAAACAGAATGGTGGTGTCATGCTTACACAAATGACAGCACAGAAAGTGGGTATTTAAAGTTGAAGTTAATGTACCTTTGGTCCTACTGTGCCTGCTTTGTGTACGTGATAAATTCGTGGGGAGAAGTATTGTGTTCTTTCCTAGACTGACAGGAGATTTAAATTTCTTGCAGTGTCCCAGTCTTGATCTGATTTAGTTATTTCTATCCTGGCATGTGGCAGTTGTGTGGTATATTAACAGTCTCACAGCAGTCTTAAGTAGGCTCAATGAAATTAATGTGAGTATTAGTCAAATACTAGCTGACAATTTTCTTAGGCTGTACTCTGACAAGAGTTGTGGTTGGGAAATTATGATTTTCTTTTGTTATTTCATTTCACTTAATATTGATGTGTGGGGCGATATATATGGTGGTTATTTTTTAGAGTAGATTCTTTATCCTGACTCAGTCAGGAACTGGAGTCTGGTATTTGTATTAAATATTGTATCAAGTGATTTGCAGTAGCTGTGGGGTTTAGTGGGATGAGAGCTATTTGTTTTTACTCAGAAACCTGTGGTTCCTTTTGTTAGGGCTTTGGATTGCTTTTATGCTCCGTTCTCACAGGAGAAATGCAAATGCTACTGAAAAATTATATTTTGATTACCGGCAAAGATACCGAAAAAGCATTACAGAAGAAGTTAGGTTTCCCTGCTTTTTGCCAGATTTATTTTGAAATATAGAAATTAACGTTCTATTGCCCTCCTGATGTGAGGAAATAGCACACAGAAGCCTGGATGAGAAATGCAGCCATGCAGTCGCTGTTGGCCTGGGCTTTAGTGGTCCAGTCCTGTAGATTACAGAGGAGACACCCCAGGGACAGCATGACCTTAGGGAGGGAGGTTTGGGTGGGATGTGGGAAGACCACCCTGCATGTGCTCAGTGTGGAGAAGCCAGCATGTGATTTTTGAACCCGGACTGGTGGAGATGCTGGGCAGCTCGCTCAGCTGGAGGGGCTGTGAGGAGGAGCTGAGGAGGGAAGTGGCCGAGACAGTTGCTTGGCGCGGCTTTTCCCGTAAGCAGGAGCCAGCAGGCTCCAAACCGGAGCTCCCTATGGCTTCCCCTTCATTCTGGTGGTGGCTCTCACTTCCTGCCCAGCCCCACTGTGGTGCTGGGGAAAACACCCTGCGGCCTCACCGTGCTCCCCACACACATAACCTTCTGTTCCTCCTTGGTTTATTTATCATCACTCATTAAAGTGAATGTATGGATTTAATGCTGTACCCCCTGGAGGGGGTGACCGTGTCCTTGGGCAAGGCTGTGCTCCCTGCTCCACGTGATGCTGACTGCTTCCCTGGCTTGCCTGTCTTTCATCACCCATCGAAGCTTGTGAAATACGCATCCTTTGGATTTCACTGCCACTCGGTAATCTGATCAATATAACAGATGGCTGCCAAAATTCAAGTGGGCCCTTGAAGCTGATGCAGGAGGTATATTACATTATGGGCTGACCTGTTGCACCCTAGGTTATTTCCTTGCTCATGCAGAATCGCTATTTTATTCTGTCCTGCATCACCTGAAGAAGAGCAAGGAGGAGTAATCAGAGCATTTTGTGGAGGAAAAAAGGTCCTCTTCAGCCTTTTGAAAGATATGTAAACTCCATGTCATCTTGGCTTATGAATCATCACTAGGAAAGTTCTGTAGTTCTGCTTTTCTTGTTATCTGGTGTATTAGAAACAGAAAGCAGTGAATTTAATGTTATATATTTAAGTGTCCTGGCATTTATCTATTTAGCCGTGTTTACTGGAGTAATTACAAGTCAGATTAGGTGTGATGCTTGCTGACCTTTAAAGTGGGGCCCAAACAAAAGGCAAAGCAAGGTTTACAAATGTTATGCTGAACAAACCCTCAGCTACTTGCCATGATCTCAGTATTTATTCATATAAGGAAAGTAAAAGACTTGATGAAGACAAAAGGTATTGTGGTATGTCCCAGTAAAAATTTCAGATAAAGTGACTCAGAAAGAAAAAAAATCCAGTGTAATTTTCTTCAGTGATAACTAGGGGGAAAAATACAATCCTCCAATTACAACTTTGAAATTACAGAATAATCACTGCTTGCAGCAAAATTAGGATTCCCCTGGTATTTTTCAATTGTGACTCAACTGTTAAAAGTCTGATTAGCTTAAATGCAAGTTTGTTATTTAAATGTGAAAATAACTTATAGTAGCACAGGATAGAAATTGGAACTCAAAATATTCATATTGGCTATTTATCTAGTGGTTGCCTCCCATGGAAGCAATTAATTTGAGCACTTGGATATTTTCATGCATTCTGTGGGATGGTTGTATACAATTTACATAGAGAAAATGTTTATTTCCAAGTTAGACCTCGTACACTGGAGAAATTCCCCCATAGTGGCATTGCAGGCTTTGCCTGTTGAAGTTCCATGGAAACCCTGCATTCCTACCCTGCCCAGTGGCTACCCCAGCCCCTTCCTGTCATGAGCAAAAGTTCTCTTCCCGTCACAGAGAAGTGCAGCTGGGGGCCCCTTCAGTCCCAGTTTGGGGTGGCTTGTGCCCGTGGGTGAGTGAGAAACCTGGGCAGGCTGGGCAGCTGGAGGAGCTGCTGCTGCTTTTCGGTGGGGCTGAGGCCAGGGGCTGCTGCAGTGGGGTGGCAGTGCTCCTCTGAGGATGGATATCGGCAAGCTTTGGCAGCTTTGGAATGACTGCTCTAGAATAGAAAAATGTGCCCATGTGTCAGCATTGCCACGAGTGATCTCCTGCATCTCTCCTTGTCAGCTGATTTGGTTATGGAGGTTGGCTAGGTTTTGTGTCCCCTGAGTATCCATATGTATGAGAGAGAAAGATCTTATTAGTATTTCTGCATCGAATGCAGTGTCTTCTCAGCATGGATCCTGTGTGCGTGTGTGTTCCTTTTGGAAATCCTTTAGTAACATGGACACAAAAGCAAACATCTTGGCTGAGCAACAGAACTATCATGCAGGTTTTAACCTTAATACTACTTTTAGACTGTTTTCCGCACACCACCTGTGGCAGGCTGTAATTTCTTCTTCCCTTTTACAAGAAGCACTGGAACTGCTCTGTCACTGATTTTACTGGTGTCATTTCTCTCCCAAAGGACAAACTAAAGCTGATTCGCCTTTGGCTGAGGGTCAACTTCTGTCCCACCCCTGCCTATGAAAAACTGTATATGCTCACCCCAGAATTTTAAAGACTCTCCTCTCTGACCAGTTGTATTTCTATGGTGCTGTCAGATACATTCCCAGACCAGTGCCTGTTTTGCTTTTCCCAGGGACTCACCCTGACATTCCCATTGAGGCTTAGTCAGCAAAGGACAATGTGCTGTGGGACTGTGTGCTGACCGGCAGTAGCCCAATATCTGAGTTACAGGTCTTGGGGTCTCTTCTTTTTTTGTCAACTAGGATCCTCCTGTTTCTTAAAAGTGCTTCATAATAAACAATTACTTTGGATTGCTTGAGCATTATGCTTTTTTAATTACTGTTTGGCAAAAAAGTGGGTTCAGTGGTGCCTATTGGTAGTAGCTTGCAATAAATTTTGAAAAATAGCTCTTGCTTGGCATTCATATTTTGCTGCTTATTCTTGGTGTGCTGTTTAGTCCAAACACCCACAGCTGAAGATTATGGGCATTGCAGTAGCAAAGCTTACCAATTACATCCCCTATCCTGTGCCAGCCTGGAGGCTAATCCCTGTGTCCCTTTGTTTCTTTTCCTCTGTTCCCTGATAGAAAGGAAAATGCCCCTGGCCTGTCACCTTGGCTTTACATTTTAAAAGTTCTGCATGCTTTACTAAAGATGGACAGAATTTTCTATAGGGGATGGTCACCACATCATGTCTGCAGCACCTCTGTCCTGAGGCAGACACTGAATTAATGTATTTCACGCAAATTTAAAGGCACATGCAGAGAGGGAGAGCAGATCAGTGTTTAATTATGCAAATAGTCTTCTAGTTCTAGGCTTTAATATTAAACTGGCACAAACCTGTCATAACAGCTATGCTGGGGCAGGCTGTGAGTGAGCTGCTGTGCCCAGGTGCTGCATTAGCAGAGGGGGCACAGTGGGTGTGGGTGCAGGGGTCAGGGTCTGGCTGGCAGCTCCTGGCATTGCTGGAGAGCTGCCCAGAGGGCTGAGCTGTCCCCATCTCCTGCTCACAAAAGCAGAGATGAAGTTTCGGGGTGAAAACTCGGTATAGGGGTCGGGCTTTATTATAGCTTTGTACTGTGTTGTTGTTCAAAGCTCTCTCAGTTGAGGCTGTGCGTGGCTCACCTGATGTGGATGTCTGAAGACATTTGTCTCTAGTGCTCTCCTGGCAGCGGAGGCTGCAGTGCCTTGCATGGTGAGGGCTGTGAAGTGAGAGGTGCTGCACTCTGACAAGCCTGTGCTTGGTCAGCCTTTTGTCTTTGAGGAGCTCATTTAATTGTGCTGGACTTTATGAGCTTATGTGGGAATCCAGCTATGAAATTTCCTCTTGGCAGTGCTTTCCCAGCAGGGTGGGAAGCAGCTCCCTTCCTTGTGGGGCTTCCCTGCAGTTTGTCCATGGAGGCACTAAGCCTTCTAGAGGATGCAGATAGGGATGCACAAGTGTTAGGATGATGCAAAAAAACTGCACCCAGTTGCCAAACCTGACATGCTTTAAAACATTCTTTCTCTTAACTCTTTAATATGGCACCTTTTCTTTTTTTAATTCAAACCCTCGTGGCGCCATTTGTACTTCTGCTCATTTTATTCCTCTTGTTCTGGCAGCCCTGTGTCTCACCAAATTGCTGCTGAGCCCTAGGAATTCCAATACAAAGAAATTTTTAAGGAAGCACATGTATATATTTTTCTATTTAATCTCTTCTTTTTTCCATCAGGGAGTCCCCCCGGGCCTCAGCGCTTTTGCCCAGTGCAGTGGCAAGACACACAGTTAATATTTAATATGGCAGATGTGTTTCTCTTAAAAAGGGTGGTGTTGAAACTGTGTGGGTTTCCCTTTCCTGTGCTGATTTGTGGGACCTTTTCTACTTTTGTTGTTTTCACTGTTTCATTTTTATAGCCTGCTGGATCCTCATGTGGGGGAGCAGAATTGCTCATCCATGAGATCCCCTGGGGAACATGGTATAGAGACGGTGCATTTCTGATACCCTCTTTGCCTGGTGGTTGTGTTCAGCGTGACTCTTGCCTTGCATGACTCTTGCCTTGTGTTGTTAAGATCATGGAGGAGGAAGAGGAATATTGCCTGCTGCTGTGTTAGATTAGGCAATGATTTTCTAGTTCTCACAAGCTGTATCAGGTTTGTTTCAGTGCCCACACAGTGCCTTGATTCGTTATCAAAAGAAAATCTTGAATTATGCAAAGAGTAAGGTACGAGCAGCAGAGCTACTGCTGAGCATGGTTTTACATTGCCTCGATTGAATATTCATTGTAATCAAAGGTCACAACTTTGTTTGTTGGAGTTAAAATATTTTTTGGTAGCTTAGACAATTCCAGCCTGCATAATATGTATGGATACAAATATCCAACAGCTCTGTTACTCTAAAGCAATGGTTTTTTAGGCAGTGGGCAGAGGAAATGAAAACACAAGTCATGTGGTATTTTGGGTACAAAAACAGGCACTTCAAAATGTTCATTCTTATTCTTTGCCAATTCTTAGTTCAGAAGTCCTTGCTCTTAATGCAGTTCAAAGCCAGAAGATGAGTGAAGGCATTCCTATAAGAAGACTGAGGTAACTGAGTTTAATTGCCATCCACCAGGTTTCTGAGGTACCCATCTGAGGTATTTATTACGAGAAGAGCTGTCATGAGATGCATGATAGAAAATGAGAATGGTTGTCAGTGCAGGTTTGTAGAACTGTCTCATGGTTAAACACTTGCTGGGGAGGGGGAGGCTGGTTGTGTAATGAAAACACAGACAATGTATCTGGTTGTGAAGGGGGATGGTTAGAAATGAAGTAGAGCCAGGATTTGCCTGTTTGCTTTTATGATATACTGAGGCGCCTGCTTTTCCCTTTGGGGTCTGCATGTTTCATTAGTAGGGTTTTTCAGTAGAGGGAGAAGGTAATTGAAAACATTTTGGGCTGTGACAATGAGCTCTTCCCTGTAACACAATCATGTTTTGCTGTTTTCACTCTCAGCTTGCTGACAAGATGATAAAAGGCAGCATGGTGTGTGTGCCTTGGTAAATAGCGCCTTACTTCCAAAGGCAGGTAGATAATTTAAACAATTCTCTGCTTGAGAAGGAGGGGACAGAGTGGTGAGGCTTTAACATGCTGATACAGGGGGAGAGGGATTGATCTTTAACCAGGGAGTTGTTCGGGGGGTAGGCAGAATATGAAAGCTGGATTTCTGGGCGTCCCCTTCTGTTTGGCCTCAGGTGTGGGACACTGTCAGAGGCTTTTGAGGCTGCTAGTGAAATCCCTGCTGAAATGCTGCTTCTCACTGACTGGGGTGACAACCCTAAGGAGCAGCTGCTTGAAGGAGGCTCTGAGGATCGGAGGGAATACTAATTTAGGGGATTTTGATCTTTCTGGTGGTTTTGTGCTAAGTAGTGGTATTCCAGTGAAGTATTAAGAGGCAGCATTGGTGGTCAGTTTCCTTGCTGCTGGTGAAGGAGGATGAGATCCAGGGAAAGATTAGGGATTACATTTCTTTCTGATGCTTGGTGGTAGCTAAAAGCTTAGACTGCAGCTCCATCGCATCAACAGATGGCCATATGTGAAGGTGAGGAAGAATATAGATGTTAGCAGAGCAAGCATATGGAGAAAGCAGAGAGGCCAGGAAGGGGGGAGGGATTAACAGATGGGAGGTAGAAAAATAGTGAGCGAGGTGGAAGGGAAGGAAAAGCCTTTCTGCCAGACACATCCCCTTTTCCATTCCCGGGAGATGTTGTTCCCCAGCGAGGAGCTCGGGTACCTGCAGATGGCAGCTGCGACACAGGAGATGGAGTTTGCCATGTCTCAGGCAGCAAGATAAAGACCACTATGAATTCATAGGGAAAAAGCAGCCACATTTCTCAGTCAGCAGTCTGTGTCTATCTGTGCTGCCGTGTCTCTGCTGCAAAAGGGTTTCCAGAGAGCAGACCTGACCGTCAGACCAGGGGCTCTGTGACTGTGAGGACTTTGTGATGCCCCTCTGTCAGGGCCAGGAAGGAGCCATCACTACGTCTTCATAATCCACTTAGTTAAAACAGCAGAGAAAGCAGAGGAGGAGTATCAGGCACTGCTTCCCAGCTGGCTGATGGCTGTAGCATGGAGAATGAGTTAGAGACCTACAAATGTTTAGAGGAAAGACCCTGCAGAGTTTCCCTGTTCAAACCTAAATCCTTTCAGCTGGTTACTGGGTATGGCATAGCCCTGTAGTTGATGGTTGTAACGCTGGGCCCAGGCAATGGAACATCCATGGTTGCTTGGAAAAGCCTGTAGGGCAAAAAGAGGTAAAAAACTTGAATATGACAGTGGCAAGAGCAGTTAGCTGAAAAATCAACAAATTATATTATTGAATGAGTCAAGGATGACCTGGCAAACCCTTTTTTTCATCCCATCGCCATCTTTCTTTTCCTCTTTACTGCTCTGCTTTTATTTGTTCCCTTTAGGATTATGCAGACAACAGGCAATCAGGCAAGGATTTGCAGGGAGTATTAGGAATAAGTATTGTATTTTGGGGTTTGTGCCATTTGTGGGGGTTTTGGTAGCATAATAGAACAATGCCTTCTTTCCCAAACCACCTCAATCCTTGTTGCTCTTACTGTGGATCAAAAAGGATAAAAATAAAGTGATCTGATAGCTGCATGTTATATATGATGCATTTGAATACATTTAAACTCATACTGATATTGCAAATTCACAATAAGAAAGCTAGGAAATGCTAAAAGAGTGCTGTTTGGTGAAACATTTTGGATTTTACAGGCTGTTGCAAGCTAAAGAAGGGTGCCTGGTCAGCCATCCAAAATTGTCAGATTTTGTGATTGTCTGGTGCTTTGGTCTAAGCAGCCTGGATTGTGGGTGGCCGCTCCCCAGGATGCTGCGTGTGATGTGTACACTCAGCATTGCCGTCACAGGAAGGTTTTGAGTAACTCAGGCGGTATCTGCACCAACCATAAACTCTGCCCATCCAGATTAGGTTTGAACTAGAGTGCACCTTTTAGCCCACTTTAAGGCCACTTTATCTTTAAGGCCTGGATGGGGTATAAGTGAATTACTACCAGATTACTACCGGATCCCTGTGCGGTCTGTACACCTTTGGACTGAATGCTTTTAAACTCTGCTGCTGTATTTGGTTGTTCACGTAACTTTATTTAGAGTGCAGGTAAAGGCACACACCGTTCTCCAGTCACCCCTTCTGTTTCAAAAAGCAATAAATCAGGCAACTTGTAATGATTAGAAAGATCCTGAGGAAGTTAATAGTAAAAGTTGCTCTGGTGCTTCCTGGTTTGGGAGTGAGCTTGGGCAGACCTGTGGTGAGCTGCCTTACATGTTCCTCTGTGGCTCTTAGAGTGAATGTCAGAGAGCAGCAGAGCTCAGCTTTGCTACTTGAAAGCCTTAAGTGTCTTACAATAACCTCAATTTACAGCTATTTGGAAAGGATGCAGCAGAGCAGAGCAAGTTGGGGAACCCCTGCTGGAGACAGAAATTTGACTTCAAGTAGTATGCACAAGCTCTTGCTGTGGCTGCTGGCAAGGAGCTCACAGCCTCTATTATTTGATGGCTGAAAGCGTCTTACAGCTGTTTAAACTTACAGCACTTTGCAAAGAAAGCACCAGAGTGGAGCACATTGTTTGTAAGGGTGGTATGAGCCCATGTGAACCTGGGCTGTGAGCCCCTCAGGGGTTTGTCATCTCCAGGGCCACCCACCAGCAGCTGGGCTCATCCCAGCAGTCCTGAGCTGCAGGACTGGAATTTGTGCAGTGAACAACATGATCATAAAAACAACAGCTTTAAGCAGAGGGCATCAGCATTTGGAAAATGAGGAAGCAGGAACCCAACCAAAAATGCTCTTTCCCAGAATAAAGACATACCAAGGAACTGTGCTTCCCTGAAATACCAGCCCTGAGGAGCTCTTACCTCGGGCTGAAGATGTAGCTGTCAACTTAAATGAGTGTGACTTGATCTGAGACAGTCTCTTTGCTGCAGGTGTGTGTACGAGTCCCTTAGGAGTCAGGACATGTTCATTGGGCACAACAGGTAGCAGCCAAGAGCTTATGTAAGTATGGAGTGGTGCCTAGCTAGGGCATCTTGGGAGCAAAAGCATGCTATAAGAACAGATCTTAACTGACATTTTAACTCCCTGGACTGATTGGCTTTAAAGGAACGACATCAGGATTATTTTTTGTTGGCAACACTGTTCTCTGCCAGCACACGAAGCAAAATGCAGGGTCTTAGCATTTCCTCATGTTCCTTATACCGGTCTGCTGCTTCAGAATGAAATTCTGCTCTGTACAGTACTTTGGCCTTAAACCTTTGCAAACATACAGCAGTTCTTGGAAAAGAATCACAAACAAGAAAAAACTATGCAGTAATACATAGTTTCTCCAATACTTTCAGAACTGGCAAGCGTCTATTTCCAGTGTTTCCAAGCTCTTTATGGATCAGAGGTTCCAGAGATATATCTAGTTTTAAATGAGGCTGAGATTGCCTTGTATGCATGTGGCCTAGGAAACTGGAATTTAAAGCAAGTACAGGACTGCAGCACTGCAGTGAATTCGTGAGACCTGGAAAAACCTCCAGGGAGCATCATACTCCTGCCACTCTCCTACAAAACAGACTCCTGTGATAATGAGAGAAGTGTGAAAGCTTCTGCAGTACCCTTGGTGCATTCTCTGTGTGGAAGGCGGGGGTGGGGGTCAGGCTGCTGGGAAAAGGTTATTTAAGGGATCTCCAGTGCTTACCGGTTTTGCTGAGTGTTACATCTTTACTGGCATTGTGGCATTTAGTGCCAATACCACAGCTCCTGGGGAAATCTGAGCAATCTGAAGATGTCAGAGTGTGAGCGTCTCTTAGGCTTGTGATCCCGTGGTAACGGGCAAAGCCAGGAAAGAGACACAATCATAAGTTAAAGAAAGCAACATTTGAAGGGAGGAAAAAATAATATGTTTCCCAAAATTCATTTTTTATGTTTAAGGACTTGGTAAGGACATTGTTTTGATGACACACTTGCTAATAAGTCCAAAACCAGATTTCTTTGTTTTCATCAAGATTTTGACTTGGGTGCAGTTAGTGATATGCTGTAACTCCAAATCAGTCCTGTCAC
This sequence comes from Pardalotus punctatus, assembly GCA_013400915.1. Classification (NCBI taxonomy): domain Eukaryota; kingdom Metazoa; phylum Chordata; class Aves; order Passeriformes; family Pardalotidae; genus Pardalotus; species Pardalotus punctatus. The sequence continues at coordinate 997,041 of VZTX01001920.1, read as the reverse complement.
CTGGCTCATTATTCTCTGTTTTGTCTCTGCTACTGAGCTGATTTTCTTTTCCCAAATATGATACAAAATTTGTATGTACTTCCTGGAAACAGAAAGATTTAACAGTGCTTTGTGGAGTGCTGTTCAGTCAATGCATGCATGGCACACAGGTAGTACTAAAGGGTAAAAGTTCTTTTAGAGGTGATGAGTGTTATGGTCCTGTTGAAAGATTACTGAGAAATTCAGCTACACGTTTGTCAGAATCCATAAAACTTGCCAAGACTGCAAATATGTGATGTCTAGGCTTTGGTATTGACTAGGTACTGCACAAATACAGGTAGGTACAAGAACTGGAAACGAGGTTAGGTATAAAAAAACCACACAAAGCCAGAATTCAAGATTATGGAAGAGAAAAAAAGTGTCCTCCCAAAAATGCCTCTTTAATTGTTCACTGATAGAAAAACAGCTTCCAGGAGAGATCGTTTTCTCAGATGCAGCTGTGAGAAAAAAAACGAGTTACAGCCAAAATCATACCATATTGTGGGCTAATGTTAATGTATTAAGTATAAAATATACGGGAAGTCAGAAGTGGTGCTTATTTCTTACAGATTGAGGATTGCCTCTTTTCTAAATTTACTATATGTTTACCTGCCAAGTAGTAACAGCACTTAAGTATATTTGCTGTGTTTAAATGAAGTATTTGAATTGGAGGTAAAGGCTCAGGATTATGAAGATTTCACTGCCAGCAAACCGCCTAGGTGCTGAAAGAGCCCACTGCTTCCTGGTCCTAGGGTGCTGGTAGAGCTACTTTCTGGTTATCAGAGATGATCCGAACTCTGAGATGTTTCCTGACTCTTGATTGTCTTGTCATCACGCTGGATATCAGTAGCAGGCAGGGCAGGGGTTTCTTCTGTCTCTGTTTGAGATGCAAAATTGAGCCTTCTGCTCTGTGTCCCAGGTGCGTGCCTGTGCAGGTGGCTAGATGGGAGCTTTCGCTCTGCAGATACCTCCACAGCCCTGTTTTCAACTTCAGGCAGGTCTGGCTTAATTTTCAAGGGAGCCAAAAGCCTTTCCTGCTGGGAGTGCAGTAACACTGCTGTACTGTCTCACTGGTGTCCCAAGGTCAGAGTGTACCTCATAGTGACTGAAGGACCCTTGGTGCCTTGGAGGCGTGCTGCTTTCTGTCCCTTCTGCCACTCCTCTGAAGAGCTGATGGAAGAAAAGCCTCTGAGAAGGGGGTTTGGACCTGCTGCAGTGCAGTAATGGATTGCTGAGAAGCAGCAGTACCAGGCAGCATGAATGCAATTTTCTCCTGGCTGATTTGGCTGAAGATCAGCAATGTGCTCCTGTGAATAGGAGCGTCGTTGATTAAAATGGTGTGACTGTTGGTGCCATATTACAGTGATGTCTTGCAGTGTTGGTAGCTCAAATCTATCTTATCTTCTTAACTTAAAGTTTAAACTCTGAGAAGACTGTAGAAATTTAAAAATTCCCCCCTGCAACCTTTGTAGACCTTGAGCTGTGAGCCAGACCTGAGAGATAAGCAAAGAAAATGCATATTTGCTTTTCATTCATGCTTTTAAAATCAAGCTGGAAGAGTTCTGTACAGCTTTAAATGCTGTTGCATCTCATTTGTAGTTGAATATAAGTTGATGGTAATAGATTAGGTGTCAGGTATCTTGTGAGGACAACTACCTGGCAGTGACATATTATTAACGCTACTTTAAATGATTGCACTTGTTCCAGAACAAAAGGTGGAGTTCTGTCTATTTTTAACTTGCATTTCTGAAGTATCTGATTGGAACTTAGTACTGGGAGGCCATAAAATAAATAAAAGTTTTCTTTATGATTAGGGTATCGTAGTTGTGGGGTATTCTTAGGTGATACTGTCAAATCAGAAGAGGTGAAAGCTCACCCCTCAGCTAATTTTTTCTGGTTTTTTTCTCTTTATTATTAGTTTAATTTCTTTTGGAAAGTCCAAAGATTAAAATATCTGTGTACAGCTATGCACCCATTTTCTCTGGCTGATGGTGTTGACATCAATATTTAGGCCATTTCCTACTGTTTCCTTCATGCAAGGCTGGCAGAAATCACTTTAAAGCGCCTTTTTGCCCAGCACCCGAGAGGGAGCACCACAGCGTTTGGGGCCGCGCAGGAGCCGGGGCCTGAGGATGGCGAGTGTGCACACGAGTTTCTCTGGGGTGCTCCTGCAAATCCCAGGACAAGCCCGGGCCACAGCTCGTGAGCCCTGCTTTCTGAAGATTTCCTGTGACCACAGCACCCACGAGATCAGAGCAGAGGTACAGGGAGGAGAAGCACTTAGCAGGGGCTTTCACCAAACCAGGATGAGGCCGGGCTTCCCCAGGAACTTGGGGATGGATCTGCTTCCTTGGATGTCTGTGGTGTTTGCCTCGTCAGGGGATTGCCAGTGGGCCCCAGCTGGAGCAGACTGTGGGAAATAAGAGCCCATAGTGATCAGACTAATACAGGCTGCTGTGAGATTTTTACAGTAGTGCTCATGCTGCAAGAATCCACAGGTAAGGGAGGAAAATGGCAGCTTCGATTAGTAACGGAAAGGGAATTGCTGTCATTTGGTGCCAGACTGTCCCACTGAAAGCTGAATGTGAGAATATTGGTTCACTGTTTGTTGCAGGGTTTTGTGCCCCCTATTTCTTTTCTTCTGCATTTCTTTGGGGTTTTTTTAGGATAGATTAGGAAAACTGACTATGGGAGGCTGAGACAATCTGGTGATTCCAGGGATCTTTTTCCAGTTGTTCATGCTAGAAAGTTTTTGAGTTTTTGTTTCCTTCCTCCCAGCCCCACTCCACACCTCTGGGAGCCATTAAATGTTATGGGGATTATTGCTTTGGACAACAGCAGGTGGTCCTGTGGCACTTGCTGCCAGTCAGCCTTGCAAGAGCTGGGGAGCCTGGCTGGGAGGAGGCCAAGGAAGAGTGTGAGGAGGCGCTGTGGAAATCCAGATGGACAGTTCAGGTACATAGGAGGGATCAGGGTGCATTTTAAAGGGTCCACCAAGGGATGGGCTTGACCAGTGACTCTTCCCTTCCCACCCCAGTGCTATGAAGAACATCTGTGGTCAGGGATTGTAGCAAGGGACAGTCATCCCCTTGTGTGTACTGACCCCTTGTACACGCACTCTTGCACAATTAACTTTGCATAGTTTTGAACCCCTTCCCTGTCTTCAGGGGAACCCCAAAGACTGCTGTGTTTCTCGGTTTTCTTCCTCCTGTGGGCTGGGGGGTGACCATGGCAGCACAATGTCCTTCCAGTGTCTCTTGGCAGGGAGAGCAGGACTGGTCTCTATGGGCTGGCCGTTCCTCTGCCGCCGAATGACTGCCTAGAGCCGCAAATAGAAATGTGGTGTCACGCTAAGGAGGAGGTGGCAGAGCTACAGCTGGGTGTCTCCCTCTTCGAAGCAAAAGAAGAGAATAAGGAAAATGAGGGATAATTACACATTGGTTGGCAGTTATGTCAGGGATTTTAAATTGCCTGGTATAAAAGGAGTGATGAGACAATGTTAATTGAACCCAACAGTGGTGTCTTTTAAAATCAAAATAGAAGGGTTTTTTCTTCAGAATCTCCCAGCAAGTTTTTCATGATGTTAGGCTCTCAAGAGAAGAACGAACTGGACACTGCTGCAGTGTCCTGATGATGGGACTTGTCCAAGCACTCAGCTTTGGAAGTAGTCTGTGGAAAAATGGCCATGTCCTGGGCACCAGGTTAAAAAACAAACAAACAAAAAAACCAACCTGAGATTTAAGGGGCAAGTCCTTCCATGCCAGGGCAATAATTCTACGTGGCATTTGGAGTTGTGCTCAAAATGCTGAATCTCTTTCTTCTTAAGTTTGAAAGATGGAAGAAAAGAACATCTGGTTTTAGGAGACTTGTTAAGGGGAAAAAAAATATCAGAAGTAGCTTGGTGATGCCTTTTAATTTTGCTGTTGCTGTTTATGTCAGAGGAACCAATCTGTAGGATTTTCCTAAAAATGCTTTCATGTGCAAAATTTGGTTCTTGTAAATCAAAATGGAAATTTTTATTTACTAGCATAACAAGCTTGGAACAATGTCATTCAATTTAGGGCTTGGCAGAGAAGAGTGAAACATCACTGGAGTCAGGGTGCTACTTTATTTCCAATAAACATTTTGTTAGAACAATGTTCATTTTAATATTTTCTTACTCTAGTTTTGTACAGATATTCCTCTGCCTCTTGCAATGTTTAATATTTGCATACTAGAAGAGCAGTTTAAATAGATAATAGATGCAGAGAATAACCCTTAAATCTTGTTCATAACAATGTAAACTGTTGGATGGCAACAGTTGCACATGTACGCTTGGCTTTGCAGGATGCCAGCTCATTGGCTTGGGACAGAGAGCTCACCTTAAGTGACAATAAACATTTTATATTTAGATGTTCATTGCTGCGCCAGATGAACAAACAGAGCTGCAGCATTTAATTTTATTTCTTTTTGCATTATGGAGAGGCCTTATGCAGACTGACGGCAGTCCTGGAGAGAGATCCAGCCTTGCTGGGATCCACATGCAGATTTTAATCAGGAATGACAGCTCCAGAGCAGCGCTGTATGCGGCACTTCTGAGACCTGTACCCTTACTGCTGCTCACACTGGCGTGGAGGAGGAGGTGAGCAGGATGCTGAGTAGTAACTGAATGATAATGGAAGAAATGCAAGCATTTGTTTCTAAAAAGTTATTTCTGTATATGTTTTAAATTAATTCCTGTCTTTTCTGCTCCTTCTGTGTGGTTTTGTGTGGTTATGTTGTCAGAAGGATAAGCTGTGAAATGGGTTAAATCAGAAGGCTTTTCTGTGAGGAGGAAAAACTGAAGTGGCTTGTAGCCATACTTGGTGGTTAAATGGATTATGCCTGTCAGAATGTGCTGTAGCTAGATGATGAGTAAGGCTGGGTCACAAGCTGGAGAAACTGTGGGTGATAGGAAATGTGGAGGGTTTTTTGTTTGTTTGCGGTCTGGATGTTTTTTAAGTGCTTCTGGAGAGCTGGATAGCTTCAAGAGTAATGTCAGGTTGTTTGGGGGTCAAAAAGAAACTGATTGCAGCAGAAGGGGTGTGTGGGGTTTTGCTGTGTCTGAAACAGCTGGTGGGCACCCTGGGAGACTTAGTGTTTGTAGGCAGTGGAGTGGGGAAGTCCCCAGAGGTGCAGTGTTATGCATTTATTTCTCTAATTGGATTTTTGCATGAGTGAGATTTGTTAATATTTTATCACAAACTTTGCTGGTTTGCCATAGAAGTCTTCTCCAAAAGAGTTAACAGCTATTTCTAAACAAGATCTTCCAGACCAGACACATCCTGAACAGTTGAGATGATCTAGGAAGTGGTCATAGCCTCAGATGGAGTTACCATTGCAATCACAATAACTCAAGTGTCTTATTATCAAATTCTCCAGCTCCCTGAATTGCTGACCTCACTCCTCAGCTTTCTGTAAGTGGAACTTCTGAATCCCTGATGTAAGAAAAGCCTCAACAGCTTTTAGTTATCTTTCTGGCAACTTCTATCAAAATTTCTGACTAAACCGCACAGCTTCCAGCTGCCTTCTTGGCACTAGCTTTAGGGAGCTGAGCCAGCCCTAATGCCAGCCCCATCGGGTCTGCACCTGCCCTCGGGCTGTGATGGTTGGTGTGATGCTGGTGGTGCTTCTGGTGCAGAAAAGGAGCCTCCTGAGAAACCAAAAATAAGAGTCAGCTGGCATGCTCAGCACCTGCTGCTGTAAATAAGCTCGAGTTTCCTGGAGGCTGGCCCTGAAGTGGCAGCCTTTCCACTGCCACAGGAACATGAGGGTCAATAGTAAAGAGTAACAGAAGTCCATAGTAAAGGTTTCATCCTTGTGAAGCCTCCAAACACCAACCTGTGTGAGGAGTACCTGCTTCTAGCCTGAAGTTATTGAAGAGAGAAGATGTGTAAGTTGGCATTAAGAGGGTAACCATTTTCTGATATATATTGATTACATGAGCTCAAACCAAGAAGTACTGAATGCTTATCTGCGAAGTACAGTGGAAAATTAAAGGGGATTTGGAGAATGTCTGTTGGAAGAAGAAAGTTCAGTTTCGTCTATGCAATTTTCTGAAAATAAATGCACCCACACGTGATAATTCTTAACCTTTTATGTTCTTTTTCATTTCTACCATTTGTGAAAACTTGAGAGCAGAAACTAGTTGGTTATCCTTGTTTAGCCGAAAGGACTTCCTAGAGTAAAAAAATGTAAGAAATGTCTACTGTGCAAGATCAGAAGGTCTTCTTGTAAACTAGGACAAGGTTTGTAAGGCATAGCATAGGTCTGGCCATTTCACCCTTGCAGGGTTGAACAGAGGGCTGGGATTTACCTGAACTCAAAGCTGAATTAGGAGAACTGCATTTGTCTCTACCAGGAACCACAATTTGTAGTTGTCTCAATAGATACAGGCTGAAATATCGAAGGGGAGATGGAAAGCACGAGCAGTGGTTTGTGCTAATGTTATGTGGAAGAAAGAAGAAAAAAGTAAGCTGAAAGACTATCAGATAATAGAAATACCCAGTCATGATCTTCCTGTTTGCAGTAGGGTAAACTGCAGCTCCTCAGAACAAACATAAATGTCAGAAGCCCATGGGAGAGATGAGATTACCCAAAGGTTAGGTACAAAAACAAAGCTTCAGCGTGTTGAAATAAGTGGTCCTCACATGGAATGCTAAAACATTTCCCTTCTGTCAGTTCAGTGCTAAACAGAAGCTGTAAAACCAAGCGATAAAGTGAATCAGATGGAGCAATGTATGTTTGGCTGCTTATTGCTGACAACTGGCCCTGGTGAAGGCTGAAATGGTTTCATGGGTATCAGCAGGCTGCTGCATTCCTACAGTATTTGTAGTTAATGAGACTATTGGATTGTTGTGTGATGTATTAAAAAAGCTAATACTGTGTCTACAATACCAAGGTACCAGAGATGAGATGTGGATAGATAAGATCAGAATGAAGGTATGAGACTATTATATGGGGATGTATATTTCAGTGATTTTGTCCATTTACTCTACTGCTTGCAGAGAAGAGAGATGATTTATTAGAGTCCAAAAATGCCATTAGTATGCTACATTTGAAATGCATACCCTAATCTTATTTACTATTGTCCTGTGTGAGGAATTTTAATTATTCTCTAAGGTTTAAAGGAAAAATACAGCTGGGAGGAAAAAAAAGAGTAATGCTACAGTAAACTGGCTTTCTCAGACATAAGCTTCAGCAGTTACAAAAGGGAAAATGTGGAAATGTGTGAGCAGCATTCATTTTTTACTATAGTACCTTGTGGAAGCAGTATACAAGAACCATTAATGTTTTATTACAGAGATCTGTAACTGTGTTTGCAGTTGACTGATCTGACTGTATGATAAAAATTAACTTGGCAAAAGGGCATTTCTCAGGTACAGTCCTAGCTTTTTTCCTTCTTTGTTTTCATGGACAGTTGTTAAGCTCTGTCCACTCAGCCACTCTCTGTTGTTATGCAGGGTTTTCCTTTTCACACCATGCATTTCTGTGTAGGGGTTGCATGTGGTGAGGTGCTTGGACCAGAGGAAAGCCTGCAGCCAGGCACAGGTGACCTTCTCCTCTGCTCCACCACCGGCACCCCCTCTCAGAAACGGTGACATTTAATGCAGTTCTGTTACTGAGAGTGACTCTGGGGGAGCCTGGGGACAGAGGTGCTCTGCTGTGGGACACCCCTGGACTCTGATCTGGTTCTGTGATCCTGCAGATCACACGTGGGTTTCTGTGTTTGCGTTCTTGTTTGTTTGCTGTTCCTAATTTATATGATCTTAGGATAGATAAATAGATAAATTCTTCTGAGTAGCCATGTTCAAGTCAGTGGGAAGCAAGAAGAACCTTCTTGGTGAGACTGGAGCTGATATGTGCTGGGAGCAACCATGGCAGTGCAATTACAACATTTTATTGTTAGCTGAATGCACCATGTATGCTTTCTCATTTTTATTATGTGAATAATTTTCAGTGTTTTGAGCTGTCTTCCATGTAGTCTGGTTGCAAAATTTTCCCCAAACAAGCCTTTAATAATTTTCACTGCTGCCTTTTTGAATCTCTATATAGGAAGAATCACATTTCCTCATTTCTTTTTTTTCATTTTTTTTTTTTTTTTAAAGCGTTCAAACCCAAGCCCTTGGGATATACTTGATTTCTCTGACTCCCTATCTCTGCTTTTCCAAGAGTGAGAGTACTAGATGGCTCCTTTGAGAAACAGCAGCTGACAACTGTGCTTAGTTTCATGTTAAACTATCGTTCCTCATTTATTTGAGTCTGTCAAAGATGTGTTTGATGTGAAAGACCTAATTCTGGTACAGTCCTCTTCTTGTAAGGTTTAGTCTTGTGCTGACACAGAGACTTAGTCACATACACAGGAAGTTACTCTGATAATAATAGAAGAAAATTACTTTGAAAGAAATGCCACATGCCTGTGCCTAGAAATACTTGTGTTAAATTGAGTTGGATTGTTATAAGCTTCAAATGTCAAAAAAGCCTCAAAAACACAGCTTAGCAGAACTGTATATCAGTAGCCAGATAAATTCCTTCTAACTAGTCCACCTGAAGGGAGAAGAAGCCCCTTGCACAAATGCAGGTGGTGGAAGGTCTCGGATTTACCTTAAAGTCCATTTCCTTGGCTCACAGAGGAGAGGAGAGATAGGGTCTGAGAACAGACAGCAGCAGCCCAGGTGCCCTCTGTGACAGCAGTTTAGGCCCAAATGTGCAAAGAATTTCCATGGCAGTGACACACAGATAGATGCATTGGGGCTGCACTAGCCCCATGCCTTGGTTTTCCATCTCTAATATGAGGGAAGTGGTAGTTCCTTACCTGTGTTTCCACCCTTCCTGGCTGTAGGGTGGTTAAAAACACAAGGAGTTATGGAGTGTTTGAATGGCAGCCACATTCCTGCCATTCCATGGGGGTGTGAGCCCAGTACTGGTGGCAGGATGGGGCACCCTTGTTCACTCACTCCATCCTCCATCTGACGAACATGGTGGCTAAAATCTCTGACACGGTTACATTGGTTCAAAGCTGTGGTGTGTGCAGTACTCTGATTTAATTTATTTTTTTGCACATTGCAGCAATACGTTGTGCTAGTGAGTTGCCAAAATAACCTGGAGCCCACCCACAAATCCAGATGAGAATGGATTGTTTTCATCAATTCTCTCGCTCTCTCTCTTCTTTTTTTTTTTTCATCCCACAAAGTCTACTCCTCCACTGCTTAGTGAAGCAGGGATGTACCTTCCTCCCCTGGCATAATGCAGCATGGCTCAGAAATACAGAGCGGATTTGTCTGTGTGACAATATCAAGACTCAATAGAATTACAAAAATAGATTTTTTCCCCCCATGTACATGTCTATTATAATCTTCTCATCTGGATAAATACACACAACTCACATAAATGACCCTCAACATAAAGTGGAAGTGAGAGTTGGTTCCTTTAGGCATAGGATTATTAATTTTTGGCTTGGTACTGGTGCATCAAATTGCATGCGATTTAAGGGTTGGTAAGTTTTTTGTGTTTTTCCTTTAGACTGTAAATGAAACAGTTTTCAGAGACTCTTAAGTCCTTTAAAAAAACAATTATTTCTGAATTTTGTGCTTTTGAAGCATGCCGGAAAATATCTTCTCAAACAGACTCCATGTAATTCTTGCTTATGGAAATGGAATGACATACTGGGAAGCTATAATAACTACTGCCAACACACGAGGCAGGTCTTAATATTTTTCCAGTTCCTCCTTACCTACCAGTGATGTTATCAACCCTTTCATGGATTGATAACATCACTGGTATGTGAGAAGAGACAATTCATGGTGTCTGTGTGACACCTATCCTTTCTCAGGGCTGCCACAGACAAAGAAATTGTGTCACCTGTTGGAGAGGCATGGGAGCTTCTCCAAATCCCAGGACTGTCCAGGCAGAGGTTTTGTTCTGTTATCTCCCTTTCTCCTCAGCCACTCTCAATCCATAGTGTACTTGGGCATGAATTACATCTAGTTTGCAACAGTATTGACTGCTACAGAATAGCCCTAGTTAGTAAGCAGAACCACCAGACCAGAGAGAACTGGGATTTTTTCCCTTCTTCTCTGTAGTGTTGATAAGTTATTGATTCCAATTCCAGCTGTATAAGGTGATTTTCTGTGGATGTTTTTTATGCATCAGTCTGAGCTCAGGTCCTGAGGCAAATAATCTCCTGCTTTGCTGTCTGTCAGTATCAGTAGCCATAAAGATACAGTTTTTGGGGCAGTCACTCAGAGGGACCATGGTGCTAGGTGTGGGGGGGTGTGCTGTATGCTCCAGGGTGCCTCCTTCCCTCTGCTCCAATACTTACAGCTGCAGAGGCTTTTCCTGCTGCTGCCTGCAAATGCCATCCAACCTTCTCTGCAGGATGTCTGCAAATGATTTGGGTTTAAGTCTTTTTAAATGGTCCTTTAGTTTGTCTAGTATGTAATTTTCTTTATTGGCAGGCTACTGTATTCCCCTGACCTGCTCCTAGCGTGGCAACTTCTCTGTATTTGACCCAGAGCTTGAATATTTATTCTTCTCTTGACATCTCCTGTTCAAATTCAATGAAGCAGAGCTTGCTGCTCATCATCAGAGCAGCATGGGAAAAGACTTGCCACAGAATGACTCTGTGGTGTGGTGCAAAGCTGGCAGAGCTGAGTGTCCTTTCCTGCTTGCCAGTGCTTCTGGCATTGCAAAAGGGCAAATCCTATTTGTGCTCCCACATATGGTGTTGCCAGGTAAAAGCCCTTTTGCCTTTTTTGCAATTGTGGAAAGACCCAGGTTCAGAAGGTCTCCACACGTGGCAGTGTGGGCATATAAAGGCAGGGTAGACCTTCCTGTATCCTCTGAAAGATGCAGCAACAAAACATCCTAAGCAGCAGAGATGCACTTTTGCATCACCTCTTGGGAAAGCTGTTACCTGCAAAGGTCGTAATTGTAATGCACACTCCAGTGTGAGTCCTCTGTGGTGTATAGGTGACACCTGGTTAGGTACTGCTGCAGTGACTATGAAAGTGCAGCACAGTCCTTGGCCTCTCTGCTGAGCTGCTGATTTTTTAGTTCCATAGCTGGCAGCAATGTTAAAAATGGTGGGCTTGTGCCATTGATAGTGACAGTGATTTCTTGTGCCCTGCGTTCAATAAAAACTTCACATTTCCTTCACTGGTGTAGTTAATATTTTCTCAATCCATGTCAACATACTTGTGTTCAGAATCTGGCTCCTCTGAATTAGAAATTGGATGATTTCAGCAGCAGATTTTGCTAGGCAGCCATCCAGTTGACCTAAACCATTTTTAACATGGTTATTTAGAGGCAAGAGGTAACTTCTGTGTACTTTGCCGTATCCTGAATCATCTGTGCTTGTTGTCCTCATAGTTGCACTATGTCATTTTGGTAGAAGTACTATAGCTGACGCATTTAGACTCAGCTCCAAAAGCTCTTTGAATATTCTTGTAAGGAGAGGTTGCTTTATAGGAAGATAGAGCACAAATTATTACCAGTCTGGAGCTGACATGGAGATTTTGCACTCCATCTGGAGTGCTTTCTTTCAAGAGGTATTTCTATAAATTCTGCCCTGTTCCTGATGAACAGGCAGTGTCTGTTGTCAGTCTCAAACCATAGGCTTGTCAAGCGTGATAAAGGCAAAGGAATATATACAGTGTGCGTTGGCTGATTGCACATTGTCTGGAGCTGTATAATTTTCCTACACTGTTATTGCTTTCAAGTGATTTATTTGTGCAATTTCTTGGGGAAAGTCATCTGCAGGTTTCAAAATGCATCGTGTTATGATCTTAGGGATTTATTCTCACTGTGTAAATGGGGACTCTCAGTGTCATCTATGAAACTAAGATAGTATGGAAAACTAATCAAGACCACTTTTAGAACATGGACCTCAGCAGAATGACTGCAGGTTTATATTAACACGCCTGACGTATAAAATGTGACTGGAGAGCAGTTGATAGTCTATCAAAGAAGAAGCACTGCTTTTGGATAAAAATTATTGAACATAAGGGGCAATGAACAGAAGGTTTTAGAGGTGTAATGCGTAGAGTTTTCCCTGTCTCTTGAAAATAAATGTCTTGTTTTCGTGATAAGTACTGTCTTTTTCATCCTCTACAGGAAATACTTCAGCTCTCATGGAAATAAGCAGGGGAAGTAATCATAGTTTCTTACTCATTTTTGCCCTCAGAGGAAGGAGACCAACTTTTCTTTGCAGACTATTCCTACTGTAATTTAACCAGGTAATTACTATGCAAACAATATCTACTTTTCTCATAGCTTCAGGAAATTTATGATCTCATTTTTGTTTGCTTGTTTGTTTTCCACTGCCTGCAAATCACTGGCTAGGATAAAGATTAGCCTGGTGAACGCTTTGATAGTTTGGTCAATACATTTCACACGCAGAGTGCTGAGGTCCTGGCTGTAGGAAAGGCTGGACAGTTTAAGATGCCAGCTTGTTGTTCTCTGATAATTTATTATTCCTTGGCTGTGAGAAAAAAGAACCTTTCTGGGGGATGTGGAGGGAACAGGCCATGTGGCTCAAGCTCTCATCAGTTGCCTCGGAGAAACCATAAGGGATTTGCTCTATTAATCGTTTTTTTCTTAATGCTAAAATTTCATGGATGGCTGTTGAAATCTTTCCTTTGTGACTTGTTGTCCAGCTTATTTGTATTGGTCAAACACCCTAAACTCAGCCTTCTCCCCAGGCTGTGAGATGGAAGCATTTCTACTTGTAAAAACATCAGTGTTTAGTGTAGGAAAAAAATTCCCCTCCATTTCCAGGGCATGTGTAGAGGAAAAGACAGTGAAATTACTGGGGTGACATGGATACATTAGAAAAACAGAATTATTTTCTTTTCAATACCTGGAAATATGATACTGTGATATGAGGAAATAGCTCTTGTAGTTTTACAAATTAGTAGTTGGAATTTTTTTTCTCTCAGCCTTCAGGGCTGTTCTGGGGAGCAGCTCCTGTCTCCGTACCGGCTCCATCTGAGGCACAAACTCCACGTCAAGCATGCTGGAGCTGTGGCAGATGACCTTCCCTCACTGCTGCCTTTCAGTTGAGATGGACAGCATTGCTGGAGCGGTTTTTTTTCCAGCTGACACAGCATGTTTTATTCACTGCAGGAAGCAGAAATATCTGTGTCACTTGGTCTGACTACCTCAAATCAAGTTCCCCCCTACTTTTGTTTTATTGGCTTGTTGGTCATGAAAGTGCAACCTCCTACTGTTTTGTCTTTGTTGCTCTATAAATTACTGAATATTGCCACGTTTTATCAATTCAGAGCCAGACTGTTGTTGAGGTTGTAGCAAGCAGGTGTTCTGCACTTCTATATTCTTTACTTTCAACTTAGAGATTGTATTTTCTGCTGATTGTAAAAAATGACAGGGATTCTTTGGATGCTGAATACATGACTGTTTAGATCCAGGTAGAGAATTCAAAAGGAAATACTCTGTTCATAGGAATAAATGCCAGAGTAGCAATACTGGACCCCCAGTTTGGGGGCATGGTAAAACTGCAGAACCACAGTCCCCAAGAGAGCTCTGACACTTACTGTCAAGAACGTGAAGCCAAAAGTCCAAATAATTAACATTTAGGGTTACTTAATACTTTTCTTTATCAGATCTGACACTATCTTTTTTAGTCTTCCATGTTTCTGAAGTTCTATAAAGGAATTAGGTGAGCAGAAGAAGTAGCATTGTAAAAACTGAAGGTATGAATATCCTTCGGTTTTGCATTACTAACTGCACAGGACCTTTCTGCTCCTTAGCATCTCCACAGATACTTTCGCAGCCTAGATCCTCTCATTAACTCCCAGGAAAGGATAAGGCCTTGAACTCCAATGCCCAGAGCTACCCAAAGTCTTTCAAGTAACAGGGAAAACACATTGTTCTCCACAAGTATCTGTTAGTGTTGAGTACGTGCTTGTGAGTTCAGCTTGGTCTGAGGTATCCTTCCTCTCTATACCTCTGTCTTTTCTCTGTCCCTGTTCTCTGCACCTGACACCCCCATCAGTTTCCCCAAGGGGAGAAAATGTCTTCCCTTACGCATTCCCGGGTGTGCTGATGCCCAGCTCAGCTTGTCTGTAGTGAATCAATATTTATAAAAGAGCAAAACACATGCCATCCTCTATTAGGTGTACTCTAGAGAGAGAGAGAAAAGAACAGTGTTTCCCTATCTGTATTATTCTATATTAACTGAAACCACAGCTTTCTTGACCAGTTCGAGTCCCATCTGAAATAAGGAATGGACAGCTTATAAACTGTCTGCATCAGACTTATTTGCTGGTGACTTTGTCCTTCCCTAGGGCCCTGCTCTGGTCCTTCCTGGCAACAGACAGTTGCAGAAAACTCAGTGTTTTCCTTGACTGAGTTTCTAAGTTTCAGTCTACCTGCACCATCAGAAATGTCCATCCTCTTTACTTTAGGAACTCTAGGCTTATTTTTTGAGTGACTAAAAAGCCCACTTTAGCATGTTGTATATGCTCCCCAGTCCCTCAGGCTCCTCCATTAGCAGTTCCTTCCGTACCCATTTTCTTAACAAGTATAATTTTGCAGGCTCCATCACAGAAAATACGATCTCACTGTCATCTCCTATACCTTAAAATAAACCAGCCAGCCTTCAGTCCATTTCCGTCATTCTATCCTGTCATCTTTCATCCTAAATCTTAATTAACTGCTTTTTGGTGTCTTAATGGAGATAATTTCCTGTTCATCCTTATTTCTGAACTGAAATACCTTCAGCAGTGACAGACTGTTGCTGGAGATCTAACTACATTTACATTTTTTCTTGTGATGTGCCATCCCTGGAAATCTCACATATGAACCTCGATTACTAAGTGCCCTTTGCAGGCTTAGTAGATGCAAGCTAAGATTGTAGCATTTTGGATAACTGGAAATTCAGTTAACAAAACTCAGTCTTTTGCCATTTCCTTGCTAAAGGTCATTTTCTCTGCCATTTTTTTTTCTTTTCCAGGCACTGAAGGCAAGACCACCCAGGGTCTTTGCCATGGCCCAGCCAATGAATGTGCATGTTGTTTCAGTGTGTCCCTCATTCTCACTTCCTAATTCCAGGAGAGCCATTCTTTGCTGTTGCATTCTGTGTAGCAGCATCCCTGTATCTGCACAGTTAAAGTTCTGTCTCAGGTTTCATTACCTCATGTTTGGAATTCCATAGGGGGACACTCACACTCCCCTCCTATTTGTTTAAAATGCTGCTACTGATATTAATTTCTTGCCTTGTTAATTTAAGCTCTTCATCCTTCTTTTTGCATGCCTTCACTGATATTTTCTTACTCTCTGTCCACTGTCATTCTGCATTTTTAAGACCCTTCCAGGCCTGCCCAATTAGGCCATGAAGCTGGTGCCAGTCTTTCTTACCCTCCTGCTTCCCCTTTTCTTATGTTTCATGCCCAGGGGTGGGCAAAGTTCCTTGTAACCCCAGCAGGGGCGTTCCACTGGGTGCCTCCTAGGCTAGCCTTGAAATTCCCCTTGGTAGTAATGCCTGTGTGCCAGGTGGCACCCAGTGTGTCACCTTGGCCTGGCTTGTGTCTGTGCTGATGTCTTCTGGGAAGTGCTGTTTGAGGGGACAGCGCTCGCCTGGCCTTTATCACCCGAAAGTGAAGCCTTTTGGTAGTGATGTGCTGCTGTAGTATGGACCATGGAGTTTACTTGGGAAGATTCTGGGTTATCTGTGTCGTGTAAGCTCCTCCTATACAAATTGTTTAGGCTGAAAGTATCCACGTTTTATACATGTAATTCTATAAATCAAATTGTTTTCACAGATCACACTTTCCTTTTATTGCTCTTAGTTATTTGGGGGCATATGGTAGCTTTCTGTAAAATGTTGCCTTAATGGCCTTATGGATATACCCTATAAATCCCAACAAATGCTTTCAAAAGTGAAAACAAAGTCATATTTTTCTTCTATCACAGCTTGCTCAACAAACTGCCTGTACCTTTTCCATGGGGCCTTGCAAAATGGTGTTATGTCAAGAAGAATAATACTATTTAATTTATGAACCATTAATATTTATTGCACATGCAATCACTGGCATTTTATGTGAGAGAGCTGGGCAGCAGTTCTTAAAATTGGGAAGCGGTTATGTATTTACCTGGGCTACCCAGATAATTCATGTGGGATAATTTTTGATGCTTTTCTTTGTGCTGACAAATTTCCTGACAGTGGCCAATGAAGTTGGTTTTTTAAGCTTATTTGCTAGCTCATAATGAATTGCTCAATAATTACTACAAATAATTCAACCCCTGTATTATTAGGGTTCTATAAGCATGTTGAAAAAGACTTGCTTATATTGCTGCACAATTAAGGAGTTGAATCACAGAATAAGCTGAGCTGGAAGAGACCCCCCAGGATCACTGAGTCAGTCTTCTGAATTGAGATCTGCTTCTTTCCCACACAGAGCAAGACTGGGGGCTCCTTACACTGTGTTTTGGATGAGGGCACCCAGAGAACCCGGTGTAGGATGGTGCTGCCCCAAACCACACACCTGATTCTATAGTATGAGGAATTGGTTTTGCAAAAACTTGTACTGGGGCTTAGCTTTGCAGTGATTCCCCCTGCAAACTCACTGTGGAATTCTGGTCCAAGAGAGGGCTCAGGTGTCACAGGATCATCCTTTCAAAACAATAGGATTAATTTGGGGGCTTAAGTTAGATAGATCTGCAGGTATTTGTGGAGCAGGTTGCCTGAAATGACATATAACAAGGTTTTAAAATTCAGGTTATGTTGGTTTCTCCTGGTACATATCTACTCTTCTCAGTTCCTGAGGGAGAGTAATGTTATTTTCTTGAATCAGATTCTGGTTGCAATGTAAGTTTTATTTCCCTAAGTATTTTATGTGACTTACTTTAGAATTAGCTGCTTCAAAGAGGGTTCCAGCCAGTAGATTACTTTGGGAGGTGCTCACAGAAACATGTGAGTATGACTGATAGCCATCGACATAGAGCAGATGGGAATTCTTAACAGTTTTGATTAATGTTTGGGGTTTGTTTGGCTGGTTTTTATTTTTTTTTACATATAGTGATACTTGCATCTGTAAGAGACTGGGGTCTGTGACTGTATCACTGAAGAGATTGATAGAGGAATATTATTTCTAACATACTGATAGAAATACAAATTTGATTCCCATGCAAATTAGAAACCTGGAAAGCAACAATATTGCAGCCCATTAAGAGACTCAGTTTAGCAGTGTGCTAGTCAGGGTTGAAATGCTGCAGTGATACAATTCTGGCTAATAGTGATGTAAGAACACAGAGATAATGGAAGCTTTCACTACGTGCCTGTGTTACACAAAGGGATTAATTGTGATTTGATCTAGGGTATTATTTTGATGAATTATTCCCAGTAAGATATTCACAGAACAAGTGGGAATTCAAGACTGGTGAAGCACAACAATCCTATTAGCTGGTTTGAGAGGATCTGATTTAGCTTTGTCTCCTAAATGCAATCATTGGAGTCTAGGAGTGTGGAAATGCTCAGGCCGTGTCTGGATGACAAGGCAGCAAGCCTCCTGTGGGGAAGAGGCTCCCCAAAGGACTGTCCCTACAGTCCTCTGCTTCCTCAGTGCCTTTGTCCCATTAGCTCAGTTCTTGCACATTGGAAGCCACATGCAAACGTCTAAATGTGTGCAGGGGAAACTGGTAATTGCAAGCACGGGAGCAGATTTAATTGCTTTGTGGATTCCAAATACACGATCTTGCAAAAGCTCCTCCTAAATGCATTGGGACTTCTGCCTGAATAACGGCAGCCAGCAAGTGTCACTTGCAGTTTTTCTTACAGCGCACTGGAGTTGGAAAAGATTGAGGGAAAACCTGGAATTGCTATCAATAGTAAATTCCCAGCACATATGGCAGACCAGGGTCCCTTACTTGCATTTTGAAGTTGCACTAAAATGGCAGTAGTTAGAAATTCTGGCATAGTATCCATGACAGAAGTCAGAGCATTTAAATAGAAAATGAAGAAAAAATTAGAAATATTTCATCTTTTAACTCCTGCAAGACATGTCAGTTCTTTTGTGGAGCTGGAAGAGATTTGCTAGTTAACTTTGAATAGGGAGAGCAGGCAAAGCAATGCAATGTGGTGGTTGATAACTTCCACACTAACATTTAACAAGCTGATTTTTCTGATGTGGAGAAGCAGCAGCAGCAGCAGTTTATTTGTTTCCATAAGGGTGCATCAGAAGCACAAAGCTGTGCTTTTGAGTTATGAGGAAAGATGAACATTAATAAACAGGCAGGTCAAGAAACACTACAATACAAAAGATTTTGTTATTCCTTCAACATTTGTCACCAGATGCTAGCCCTCCAATAAATCTTGCTTTGAGAAATAGTTTCTAAGTCTTGCTTAGATCTGACAGCAGTAAAAGTCCCTTGTGAACTCTGAAAAGGCAATCTCAATCCAGCTGCTGGTGTTTAGAGCTACACAAGATGAAAAGTGTTGTAAATGACAGAATCTATCTTCTAATAGATTTGACAAATGCTGGGGCTGAACCTGTAAGGATGAGAGCTTTTTTATTGACTTGCCAAAAGCAATGGCTTCTGTGAATTGCACAACTGAAATAAACAGTAAACACATGCAGCGATGCAAGTTGCTGCGTAATCACGTATCCTTCCAGTGAGCAGTAAATACCTTTTTGCTAACTAAATGCTGTGTTCAAGAGCAAACCATAGAGAAGGCACAATAAACTTCAAAGTAAATTTGCCTCCTGGGTGTTCAGCACTCAGCTGCAGTTACTGTGTGACTTCAGAGAGACTGCCTAGCTCACGCTCCTTGGTTTCTCATCTAAAGCAGACAGTTCATAAGATCTTCAGATCATTGGGTGAGGGATTATTACTTGCATTGGGGTATTTTTAGTAACTTGCCAGTTATTGCAGTCTTGATAGGGTGATCTCTCTCACTTGCTTGTTAAAAAAGTTTGTCCAATTTTATTACAAAGCCTAAATAGAAGACAGGTGCTCATCATCCAGCACTGGTAGTTTTGCAGTACTATATGCATATATATATTTTTTTTTACGTTCCCAAAATAAACAGCCCTTTTAATCAGCATTTTAAGGACAGTGTTAATCAGGTTATTACCTTTACCATTTACCACCATAGTCATTAGCAGGTCAGCTTCTTGGAGAAAAAATCCTCACTGTGTTCATCAGTGTGAGCTCTGCTGACAGCAGGGATTTTCTGACCCCAGCTGAATTTCACCAGGGAAACTTGATCCCAGAGAGGAATATTGCAGGGCTGTAGTGCACAGCCCCGCTCTGGGACAGGTTGCATTGCTCAGTGGCGGTGGGATGAGCATGACCTTGATGGAGACTGGGATCCTCTGCCCCTGCTGGGAGTGTGGGGCCCCAGCTGCACTCTGTGCCATATACCACAAACCCTGAGCTGGGTGCAGCGAGTGAACTTCAGCCGTCGTGGTGTGACAGCAAAGCCTCCAGTTGAGGAATGTGTGCGTCCCTTGGGCAAGCATTAATCTTTCAAGGGCGCACACTCTGGTAGTCAAGCAGAGAAATCTCCATTTCTCTAGCAAAATAAATCCACTTGGAGTAACTAAAATCTTCACTTAAGTCTTAATAACAAAATCCATGGTATTTTTTGGAAAAGCCCGTTGCTCCCACATGCGCCTTTCTAGCTAAAATTGGGGCACTGAAAAGATTAAATCTCATCATTCTGCAAATCTTTAAATATCCTGTCTGCAGTGCACTGATGTTAAGTCAATGTAGTGAAAACAACACAACAAACACAAACTGCAGTGTCTCTCTTCGGCAGAAACCCAGGGATGCTTATTGGACAAAATGATCTGAATCACTGATCACTGATGGGCGCGTTTAACTCCAGCCAAAGCCCAAACTGCCTATTTGATTTCCCCCACAAAGCTCCCACCAATATACAGTCTTATTAGTAATGAGTCTTTGCCCTTGACACAGTGCAATTTGTTTTGGGGGGTTTTTGCACTAACAGCTTTGGTATAAAATGTGAGCTACACAAGTTTAAGTCTTCTTTGTTCCCCAAGTCCTTTTGCTCTTAATTCCCCCTGCCTGTTAAAAAATTTATCTTTATTCTTTCTCCCTGCTGGTTTAGGATTTTGCAGTAGTAGAAAAGATTTTGTTGTAGTGATTGTGAAGAGCATTTTCCATAGAGGTGTAAATGTTTTCCATACAGGTATCACTGAACATAGTGGCACTATACAAGTGGCACTTTCTTTGCTATGTGAGCCAGATGTGTTCTGGTCTTTCCACTCAGCTGATTTGGGATTCTGCAGCAGCAAGCTGGAGGAAATGGATAGTGTGGTAAATTTAGCAGAGGAGGAAACTTTGGGGTAAAATGCTATAGTTTGCTCTGGTCTGGAGAGAAAGGGAGAAAAAAAGAATTGTCACAGCTCAGCATGGAAAGAGAAGTGTGGAGAGCAAGCGTCTGAATTTCAATCCCACCCACAGAGGCTGTGCTGCTTCATAGCAGTCTTGTGCTCTGTCTTCTCTTTCTTAGGTTGCAATCCATGTAACCTGGGGGTGTGCACATGCAAAAAAGAAGGTGGGAGGGAGGGCATGGGATGTGCATGTTCTTCCTGTGGTTCTTGTAAGGCAGTAAGTAAAAAGTGAAAAGCATGATAATTTATTCATTCTGCTGTATTATAAGCATATGTGATCACAGACTTGGAAAAGACATTAAATTTGTAAAGTCAAGCGCTGAGAACTTGTGCAGCTTTGGTGCAGCCTTCTTTGCTTGTCATTAGGAAATTTCCTTCAACTACACATTTACAAACTGGAGGGAAGCATCAGAGTGGGAAGAATGAACAATGGACGTAAATTGCAAGCTGTTTCTTGGGGCAGATAATGAAAAAAGCTGAGGAATGAGGGTGCAGTCAAAAGGAGGCCAAGGGCATGTTGAGTGGACCTGTGATCTGGGTTGTGTATGGCTGGAGATTGCAGGGCACAAGTGATGCCTTCCCAATGAAGCCTGCCTGGATGGGGCACCAGAGAGCTGGATGTGCTGAGTGCCTTTGTTCAGTGTATTCTTACCTTGTCCATGTGCACTTTTTCTGTGGTGCATTGGGAGGGACTGTGGGGTCTAATTTGCAAAATGCTGACTTGTAGCTGCACACTGAGTCGGGGTAGATGTG
The DNA here is from genome assembly GCA_013400915.1 of Pardalotus punctatus. Taxonomy (NCBI): domain Eukaryota; kingdom Metazoa; phylum Chordata; class Aves; order Passeriformes; family Pardalotidae; genus Pardalotus; species Pardalotus punctatus. The sequence continues at coordinate 975,874 of VZTX01001920.1, read as the reverse complement.
CTTTGAACCGATAACCATGATGTCGTATTAGCTGGTTCAAAAAAGTCAGGCATGAAGCGTCTCATTTGGGCACAGAAAATTTCTGTGCAATATTGGCATTATTTTCTCTTTGCCTCAGATCTTGCCTGGAAGTGTCTGTAGTGGGGGAAATCCCCCCTCCTCAAACAAATGGCATTTATTTTATAACATCTCTAATGGTTATGAAATTTAATGCTTATGAAGTTTAATGTTTATGAAGTCCATAACATCTGTAATGTTCATAACACCTATAATGTTTATGAAGTCCTAATATTATCCTGTCAGATACTATAAAAAGCCCTAAGGAAATGAATAATTCTGTTGTCAGAGGAAACTTTGAACAGTGTGCAGTAAATATCTCAATGAGCAAGGGTTATATGGTAAGTGGGGATATAAACAAAAGCTGAGCTGAGGTGGACTTTGCACAGATGTTAAAACAAAAGGCTGTTGTTTGGGTTTAATTAAACAAAAAAAAAAAAGGTGGGCTGCTGTGAAGAAAGAGGAGGTGAGCAGTATGGTAGTTCATCTGGTCCCAGGCCAGATGAGTCCTTCACCTAAAGGAAGGTTCCCTTTCATTTAAGAGGATAATTTTGAAGGAGGTGAAAAGGCCAAGTGAGTTGTGGAAATGAACACATGGAGTTATAAATACCAGACCAGATACAGCGATCACGCTTGATCAGGTGCTATATGGCTGCTGTGCTATATGGTCAAGAAACTGTTGGAAAACAGGGTGAGAGGGGAAGAAGAATGTAGCCAGCAGAATCACAAGTGTAGGAATGTGCTGGGAGACTGAGCCCGTGGTGGGCATGATCAGCCCTTGGGCATCAAGAGCAGTGCTGAGACAGTGGAATTAATTGCTGCAGCAATTTCCTGTGTCCATGCTCTTGGTTTAGATTCAAGAGGGCAAACTGGTGCTTTGCTGGTCCTCTGTGGAGGGGACAGCATTTGCTTCTGGCTCTTTTGCACAGAAATGTCTAATTCTCTCTGCTAGGCATTTTCCCTCACTATTGACCGTTGGCAACACTCACGTGAATCCATACACTGTCCTTTTAAAATGAGAAGAACGTGGGGGTTTTAAAATTTTAAAGGTGTGACTTCCAGTTTTGTTGCTTGCTTGCTTGTTTTGCAACACAGGAGGATTAAGTGGAGCATTTGGCTTAACGTCTCTAGGCTGTGCACTCACATGTATGCTTTCACCGTGTCCCCTCCAATTCATATTCTTACTAAAAGAAGCAGTTCCAGTTGTTCCTGCTTTCTGGCAAATTCACTGGATCAGCCATGGTCCTTTGTGAAACTCACTCAGATTAATAGTATTTTTATTTATATGCAGATTGCTTTCTGAGACGTTTGTTGTGTTTATCTTTGTTGTAGAATCAGGCTTATTAATAAGGTGAGTTTCACAAAGTTATCACCTAAAGATTTCAGGTGGAAAAAAGGAGGAAAAATCTGGAGAAATTCCAGGAGCAGTTAGCCTAGCTTTGGCCCCAGGAAGGGTTCTGTGACAAATTATTAAATTGTCAATTTATCAAATGCTGAAGATAATGAAGTGGTTAAAAAAACCCTGTAGATTTGTGAAGAACAAGTAATTTTGAACTAATGCAATTTCTTTCTTGCGCAGGATAATAGACACAGTACATGGGGGCATATATAATTTGACTTCTATTAAGCTTTTGACTTTTTTCTCATGGTATTTTTATATACTTCACAGGGAGTTACGTCCAGCCTGAAAACACTGCAAAGAGTGGAGTGGAAACCACTCAAAACTTGTATTTAACTGCCAGAATAAGAGGGCATTTGAAGTGGGGCTGAACCAGCTGGTTTCTATTCAGTATTTTCATTGAGGACCCAAGTAATGGAATGGGGGTTAAATTGGTCAAATGCACAGAGGACAGTGCAGTGTTCTGCTGGAAGGATGATGGAAGACAAAACTAGAATGGAAAAGGATGTTGTTAATTTGACAGAAAAGGCTAAATCAACAGGACCAGGTTCAGCTTTTCAAAGTCCCATATGTAAGGAAGGTAAGGGGCAAGCTGGGTGAAAAATGGAGAATAGTAACTACCCAGGAGTGTGAATGGCAGGGAAAGATATTGGAGTGAACAACAGCAGAATGTAAGTCAAGTGGTGTTCTTGCAGAAAAATGTATTTCATTGTTTAATAAGGATGTGCCTAAATTGGAGGTAACTCAAGGAGGAGTTCAGAAAGCATAGAATAAAAGTTGAAAGAAGTGGTTATGTTTTAGTATAAAGAAAATAGACAGGATAACAGCATCCTAGTTTGCAGCAAGTTTTGTACAGAGAATGGCAGCTAATTGTTCTGCCTTCATACTTGAGACAAACAGTGACACATTGGTTTCATGTGGGAATTCAGATTGGAGTTTAGTGATGATGTAAAATGGAAGGGTTCCGGACACCTCTGGGGGTGTTGAGGAGAAGACTGGCCAGGTGTTTGTTAGGAATGGGAATTGAGATGTACCCAATGCCTCTGTTAGTACACAGGACTGAAAAGTGTCTTCCATACCGTTTTGACCCCACTTTTCTATGACTGTTCTTATCCCCAAGTAAATTAGTATTTTTATTTTCATCTTTTGAATAAAAGGTAAAGATAAGGTAAGGGTAGAAAGGTAAAACTGAAATTCCTATCTGAATATCACTCTGTGTTAGTGTCTTCCATTCCAGAATGGTTATTCTTGTGGTGCTCTGATAGCCTTTTCTATATTCTGTCTGAAATCTTGCTTACTTGAGGTCTTTTATCTGTGGGATGGCTGTTCCTGCTGGAACACTAAAAATGTGTTCCAGGAGATGCTTTGAACTGTTTGATCTCATATATTACATGTTAAAATTTTAAACTTACAAGGTAGGCCAAACCAACTGGTGTAAAATACAGGCATGGGAGATGCTCTGTAGAGCAAGTGACAGCCCCATCAGACTTCACCTAAAATGAAAGAATGTGCAAGGCTTTAGTAATGAAAAGAAAAAAGAGCTGTTGTTTTCATGTTAGCAAGTTTAAGAGGAAGGGAGGTGTTGGACTGAAATAATACGTGAGAAAAGCAAGGTGCATCACAGATCTGGAGCATGATAGGGAGCAAAACGTAGAGGGACAAGTCGTTGGGTTGGTGCCACTGAAGAAAAACTCTGTGTTGTCTCTTTGTGGGCTGGGCTAGGCTGTGACTAATGACAGACTGTAGTGTTGGATCCTGTGATTGTGGAAACAGAACTTCATGCATCGTTAAGTAAACATGGCTTCTACCAAAAATTACTTGGCTCCATCGTTATATCCGTCTCATTAAAACAACTGTCAGGATTGTGAATTTTGGTAAATTGAGAAAAAAATGAGTTTATGTTACAAAACCTCAGTTTAAAAGAAGTATGGCTCAGAGAAATAAAATTTAGCTGATGTCATCACACCTCCCTCATGGAGATGAGAGATAGTGGCTCTTTCTCAAACGGCATGCTCCAAACATATAGGCAACCTAGTGTCCTTTTCTCACTCCATTTTCCATGATCTTACACAAGTAAAGCAGAGGAGAGATGCAAATTTTTGATTGAAGATCTAAATTCTAGTTCTGTTTCACTTTCTGCTCACAACTAACGAAGAACTAGAAAACTGAAATTCTTTCAGTCCTGCAGAGGACTGCAAGAGAAGAGCACAAAGCTCAGACAATACAAATGTCTTTAAATCTTGGAGGTTCATTGGAATGTGTTTGCTTTCAAACTGTTTTTCTTTACTAATTTTTTTTTCTTTTTCTCTTAATGGAAAGAAAAATATTCTTGTATTGGAAGAAGCAGAAAGATTTCTCTCATTTGATGTCACAATTACATTTTTGGCATGTTTGGTTAGAGCTTCAGTTCTACTGCTCAATCTTTTACAGCCACTGTATTGTGGGCAGATCAGTTTGTAACGTGAACCAACACCTTTTCTTCTGTCATGGACTATAGTGCTGTTGTACAGTGAGCAATCAGATGATGTTGGATTTTCTAACTCTGGATGTGTCTCATTTTATACTTCACATGAGAAAACCAAGGCTGTTAGGTGTTTTGAGGAGGTGATTTAAAAACTGCTATTGTGTTCAAAGGACCACAAAGCCATCTGAAGACTCTGTGCCACAGGTAATCTGAGCATCTCCTGAGCAAGGGCTAAAGTATTTTCGTTTGCAGCAAGGGGTGAAAGGAATCAAATATATTTTTTCTGACAGTAAGACCTAGATGTAGAACAAGTCCTGACATTGGTAAAGTGGTTGTTCTGCTCTTTCAGATATAGTATAGGGAATAAAATGAAGAAAAAATGACCTTTGCCAATGATAATGCATTCATGGGTCTGTTTGCACAGCTCAGTATGAAATGCCTTTATGAAATTCTATCATATGAGTGACACATGTCAGATGAAGCTCTTAAGGGATATCTGGCATCATACACACAACAATTACATGTTTGATTGCACAGAATATAGTATCAAATGGTGCCAGCAGCTCCTGTTAATGTCAAAAGCTAAAATCAAGCCCAACTCTCAAGCATATTTTACATCCTTTCTAAAGCTGTCACTCTGTGATATCCTGTCTTTGATTCCTCTTCTCTCTAACATAAATGTTTCTTCTAACTTCATTCTTTGGATGTGTATTTTCAAGTTGTATAGTCAATGTACTATTAAATTATAAAGCTCTGTATATGGGTCCCATGCTGCCAGTAAAATCTCGGGCTGATCAAGAGTCACATTCAGAGCTGACTTTTGGGTTTCTGTTACAGCTGTCAATCACAGGCAGTACCTGAGGCAGCAGGTACTGGGATTATTTACATTCATGTTCTCGTCTGTGCCGAAAGCAGGTATCACTGCCTGGATTTGTGTTGTCTGTCAGCAGTTTCTCTGTGATGAAATATTTTGTTTTTCAGCACAGAATCTGTAAAGTTGCTTAAAAATACTAGAAGGGCCAGATTGATTTACTGCTCAGCCATGTAATGACAATTATTGGTATGTGAGAAATGATCTTGGAACTAGAATCAAATCAAAGAACAAACATTCTTAGAAAATGTGGTCGGGACTTACTGTTTATTGATATTGGGTGAAGGATGTGTGCATTTATATGTGCATCCATATGTCAAGATAAACCTCTCTATAGAGTTGCTTTTATTTGTTTTCTATTTTGTGTCATGGCATTTGCTAATTAATGGCATTTTACACAACTGCAGAACATTTGTCATGTCTCAGTGTGTGTGAAATGCAACTGATCTGTACCAAGCAAGAAGGAGACAGAGCATTGTGCTGGTTTCAGGAGCTATGTAAAGCCCCTGGGTTGGCAAAATCTGGAAAAGACAGAATATCCAGATTTGAGAAAACAGATCCAACAGTCTATGTACTCCTGCTAATTTTAACATCAATACTTGATATGGGGGTCTAGCTAGGGGTGGTTTCTTTCTTCTTTACAATGGTTGGAGCATTTCGTGTGTCACAGCCTTGAAACAAAGCATTTTAAAATCAACTCAGTTATCCCACAGAGAGGTTTTTTGGATCTATGGTGGTTGGTTTTTCCAGCAGTGACGTTTCTGTTCAGTTGTTATCCATGGCAAGCGCCCAGACAACCTGTCTCCTGTCCTTTTTATTTTGTAGCAGTCTGACAGCAGTATCTGCTTCCAAGACTCCAGTTAGATTGACATTCATGAGCAGAAGGTATTCATTTCACCTTCACAGTGCCCTCCCCAAAATCAGCATGATGTTGTGCCATATACATAATTTATCACTTATCCCATGGCAGTAAAACTGCGCAAGGATGTCTCCAACATTATCCAGGGTGACAAGAGAATGATTTTTTTTCTGTGTCACTGTTTCCATCACACTGCTTATCACAATGAAAACACTTTGTCCATGAAAATCACCCAACCTGTTTGATAACCTTTGTCAGAACATTAACCAAACACCAAACTAAAGCATATTTTAAGGCCCACTTTTCTGCCATGGCTCATCTCAACTTGCTAACAAATTCAGTGTAACAAATGGCAGAGAAGCACATAGACAAAGGTGTAGAGATGGCATTGCTCACTGGGAGCATGTTGATTTTTAAAAGCTAAACAGGGGAGCGTAGTCATTGTGCATTTTAATTCATCCATTAGCACCTCTGCTGTGATTGTCAACAGGGCTAAATACATTCTTTATTTTTAGTATCCAGAACCTGAGTGTGAGAAGCAGGACATAGTCCTACTCCCTCTGAGGCTAGAGGGAAAATGTTTCATTGAATACCTGGGGGGTGGTCTTCCCCCAAAAATGGGGTGAGCCTCTCCCACATGAGAATATGAGAATGTGAGAACATTCTCCTGATACATACCATGATTTTGGTATCCTTTTCTCCTTTCTCCTCCACCACAGCACCTGTGTAGGGCTTTGCAATTCAGATTTTCCGAGAAGCAGATATCAGCAATGCAGGTTTGGTGGGCAAGGGTAATTCATTTAAGTAAAACATTTATTACAGTTCTGGAAGAGATAGGGATGTAAACAGCACATGCTTCCCTAATCGCAGTTCAAAAACCAGTTCCTGTTTCCCAGGAAACTACTGGATCACAATAATTACTTAATTATTTCTAGATAGTAGATAGGAGTATGAAACTCCTGAGGTCAGCTTCAGTCCTTTCAAAGGGCTGTCATATGAAGAGGAAAAATAAAATTGTATTAAGGTTTTCTGTAAAGCTTAAAACCCACGTCTTTTAAGCACAGCTTTTGAATAAGATTTCTTTTTTTAGCAGATAACAAACACCTTGAAAAGATTTCCATATGAAGCAGCTGCTTTTGATTTTTCTACTAAATAAGATGGGAGAAAATATATAATTTTTTATAGAATGTTCTTTATTTCACTTCTGCAGTAGTTATAAAAACATAGCCACATGTTTATATAAAGCAAAAATTAAAATATGTTTCTGAAATGATTGATAATACTTTTGATTTTTACTTCTACATTCTCTTTTTCCTCCAGTCTTTTTTCTGTGAGTGAAATAGCTTGACAAACTCAAATGTTCTTTTGTATGATTGAAATATGTAGTTTTAATTGAAGGGAAGCAGACAGGGTTCCCCCCC